>PVKU01010657.1:0-50045 GCA_004027475.1 Anoura caudifer | reverse complement strand
AAAAAAAAAAAAAAAAAAAAAAAAAAAAAAAAAAAAAAAAAAAAAAAAAAAAAAAAAAAAAAAAAAAAAAAAAAAAAAAAAAAAAAAAAAAAAAAAAAAAAAAAAAAAAAAAAAAAAAAAAAAAACAAGGACAGAATAAGAAGACTCTGGGACTAAAAGTGCCAACATCCAAATCATAGGGGTGCCAGAAGGAGAAAAGGAAGAACAGAAAACTTATTTGAAAAAATAATGAAAGAAAACTTCCCTAATTTACTGAAGGAAATAGACATACAAGTCCAGGAAGCAAAAAGAGTCCCAAACAAGTTAGACCCAAAGATGACCACTCCAAGACACATCATAATTAAAGTGCCAAAGGTTACAAATGAAGAAAGGGACTTAAAAGCAACAAGAGAAAAACAGAGAGTTACCTACAAAGGAGTTCCCACAAGACTGTCAGTTGATTTCTCAAAAGAAACCTTACAGGCAAGAAAAGGCTGGAAAGAAGTATTCAAAGAAGTATGAAAAGCAAGGACCCAAAACCTAGATTACTCTATCCAGCAAAGCTATCATTTAGAATGGAAGGACAGATAAAGTGCTTCCCAGACAAGGTAAAGTCAACGGACTTCATCATCACCAAGCCCTTATTATATGAAACATTAAAGGGACTTATTTAAGAAAAAGATCAAAACTATAACCATTACAATGACAACAGCCCTGGCTGATGTAGCTCAGTCGATTGAGTGTAGGCTGTGAACCAAAGGGTCGCCGGTTCAATTCCCAGTTAGGACACATGCCTGGGTTGCAGGCCAGGTCCCCAGTAGGGGGCTCTCAATAGGCAACTACACATTGGTGTTTCTTTCCCTCTCTTTCTCCTTCCCTTTCCTTCTCTAAAAATAAATATAAAAATTATTTGAAAATACGTAAAATTACAAAAATTCACAACTATCAATAACCAAATCTAAAAAACAAGAACAAATTAAGCAAACAACCAGACCAGGAACAGAATCACGGATATGGATATCATTTGGAGGGTTACCAGCAGGGAGGGGAAGGGGGAAAATGGGGGAAAAGGTATGGGGAATAAGAAGCATAATTGTTAGGTACAAAATAGACAAGGGGAGGTTAACTATAGTATGGGAAAAGGAGAAGCCAAAGAACTTATATGTACAACCCATGGACATGAACTAAGGGGGGTATTGCTGGAGGCAATTGGGGTACTGGGCAGAGGGATCAAAAGGGAAAACTGGGATAACTATAATAGTATAATCTATAAAATACACTTTTAAAAAAAGAAATCATCTTGTCCTTAAGACAGCCCTGCTACATATTCATAGGTAAAGTAGACAACTGAGGTATAAATGGAGCAGGCATCTAACACTTACTGAGCACCTACTATATGCCAGGGACTGTCTTGGGCAGCTTCCATTCACTATCTCACTTAGATCTTCTCAGAAAAAAAACAATGAATTAGACATTGACTCCATTTTACAAACAATTAAATAGATTCACATTTAATCATTTCCAGACAGTCTGTGTGAGCCCAAAGCTTGCACTTGTCTCAGTAATCTCACGCAGTGGAATATCTCTGAGAGAGGAGAGATCTGGTAATATTGGTGGAAGGTTAGCGATTAGAGAGCTGGGTAGGAAGACACCTGGGCTAGATGTTAGGGCATAGGGTGCTAAATGACTTTGGGCGTTCTTACTTTAGGTTCCCATCTATAAATTTAAAAAGTAATTTCTTACTATATGCCAGAAGGTGTTGTAAAATAAAACCAGGACAATATGTAATTAATTTGCTCGAGATGAGTTTTGTGCCTTGGGAAGAGCTCGAATCAAGTTTTCCCCATGCTGCTGCCAGTTCCAAGAGATGAGTCTCCTAAGAATGCATGATTAAAGCTGAAATGAGTCACTTCCTGAAGTTGCCAATCACCCCCTGATCTGTTTATATGCACACGAGTATATATTCTTCCATAATTAGTTTTATTCAGAAAGTGTACACTTACCTGGTACAGAAAGGATGATGGCAATGATGTGGGTGCAATACTGAACAAGCTCAGTGTTTTCATACAAGCCCTTTACTGCTACAAATGTTTTACTAAGTTTATAACCCTGTACCCTAAATCCATAGCTAATAAATACCTTCTCAATCTTCTATCACTTTCTCTCCTTAGGTCTTTCATTACAACCCTTTAATGAACATATTATATCCTTTGAACATATAAATCCCTTTAAGTGTCTCTTGTCTCTCCTTCTCTGGGTAATCATGCCTTTCCTTTTTAGGACTCTGTAAATTAGATACACGACTCACAATATCCCCTCCCAAACAGTCCTTATTCTCCCCTCTAGTGCATCTCACTGTTCATTATGTCCTGTCATTTATACATCTCAGTCTAATTTCATCATTTTTGTATTTGCATTACCATAGCACCAAACACACAAGTCCTGACTGTTCTTTGCTTCATGAATGAACATTTCCCATTCCTCCAAAGCACCAACAAACTTCACAACCCAGCATCATGGCCCTTAACCTAGGCCTGCAATCTGAAGACATCAATCTAAGGCCTTGATCCTTGTCTTTCTCTCCCTCCTCTACACCAAGCAGATCTGGACTGTGTCCGGTTCTTTCTGTGCCTGGGTCTCATCAAACTATTGTATAACAACTTTTTATCTAAACAAAATATCTATATTTTAGAGGCAATCAGCTATGCAGTAAATAACCCTTTAGGGATGAAAAAAAAAAGAGAAAAGGAGAGGAAAGGAGAGGAGAGGAGAGGAAAGGAAGGAAAATAAAGGAAAAGAAAAGAAAAAAGAAACGAAAAGAGATTTGAAAAACGAAATGAAATAGCAGGCCAATCAAGGTGTCACTTCTGAGTAGCTTAGCTTCCCATCCATCTTCAAATTGCACCTTCAGATGACTGCCACTCCACCTCCTTACAGGGCCAGCCTTGAAAAACTCTCACCAGTGCTCCCATTAATGCCAGATGAAGGTATTTCACTGTCCATAACTCCCTTTAAATCCCTGAAGTTCCTTCTATGTCTTTGTTATCGAACTCAGTGAGTCAACACTTCAGAAGTACAAGTGGCAAACACCTGATTGTGTGAGTGTTACCACCAAATTCATTCTAACTTTATTTTTTTATTATACTTTATTGATTATGCTATTATAGTTGTCCAAATTGTTCCCCTTTGCCCCCTTCCACTGCCTACTGCTTCAGACAATCCTCACACCTTTGTTCATGTCATGGGACATACGTATAAGTTCTTCAGCTACTCCATTTCCTATACTGCACTTTACATCCCCATGGCTATTCTGTAACCACTATTTGTACTTCTTAATCCCCTCACCCCTGCATCTATTCCCCCATTCCCTGATCCCATATGGCTACTATCAAAACTCTCTCCATATCCATGATTCTGTCTCCATTCTTGTTTGCTTAGTTTGTTTTTTAGATTAAAGTTGATAGATATGTATTTTAATTATGATGTGTCTTGGAGTAGGCCTGTTTGCATCCATCTTGCTTGGGATTCTCTGTGCTCCCTGGACTTGTATATCTATGTTGTTTGCTAAATTAGGGAAATTTTCTTTCTCTGTTTTTCAAATACATTCCCATGTCTTTTTTTCATGCTGTTGAGTACCCTTATAATCATTACTCTAAATTCTCTATATGATACGTTTCTTACTTTGATTTCATCTAGTTCTTCTGGAAAATTCTCTTGTTCTTTCATTTGTTCTTCTTTGTCTTCACATTTGGGCTGCTTCTTTGTATTTTCTGCCTGAGATATTAAACTGATCAGCTGTTAAACCAATCACTTTGTTAATCTAATTAATCTGTAACCCCCAGGAAGGCTTAAGCACTGAAGGGTGGGACAGAGTAATTCCTGGGAGCAGAGTTGTTGCTTCCACTCAGGCTGATGCCATTCAGAGAGGAGTGCTCTGCCTGAAAGAGATGGCTCCTACAGTATGGGGGATGACTCAGCACAGGGTGGCTATTCCCTCAGTTCTTTCCAGAGAGCCACCAACCTCAGACTCTCCTCAACCATCTCTAGTCCACTTTGCCCTCCTTTTGCCGGCACCCAGGCTAAGTGGCTACAAACAAAATTTTGCATTTTGCCCCTTTAAAAGGCTCTCTATGTCTCCAGCCATCTCTCTTTGGCCAACAGAATCTCTACTGCTTTTCACAGCTGGATGTTATCTGGGTTCCTTTCCAGCTCTGGTGCTCAGACTGGGGAGCCAAGTTTGGGGTTTAGACACCACCCTTCTCAGAGGAACACACCTGGCTTCTGAAATATCCCTCCAGCACTTCAGCTGCTGCCTGTAGGGGCCCAGCCAGCCCCGTTCATCTCCTCTGCACTCTGTACTGGTCACATTGTGCTGAAGCATTTTCTTCTGTTTCTCTGTGGTTGTAAGTCTTCTCTCCAGCTACTGTTCAGTTGGTTATTCAAGATGATTTCTCTACAATTTAGTTATAATTCCAGATTGGTCCTGTGAGGAGGTTAGTGTAGCTTCCACTACTCCTTTGTCATTTTGGATTTCCCACAAATAGGTTTCCAATTTCTTACTCTTTCTCTCCCCCTTTTGACATGCCTATGATGCAAATGGAACACCTGAAGTTGTCCCAAGGCTTCTTACACTACCCTCATTTCTCTGGATTCTTTTTTCTTCTTGTATTCTGACTGCTTGTCTTTGATTCTTTATGTTCCAAATCATTGATTTGATTCTTGGCTTCATCACACTATTATTGTTTCCTTGTATTGTTCTTTATTTCAATTAGCATATCCTTTGTTTCTAACTGGTTCTTTTTTATGCTCTTGAGGTCCTCATTATGTTCCTTGAGCATCCTTATAACCAGTGTTTTGAATTCTGCATCTGACAGATGGCTTATCTTCACTTTGCTTAGTTCTTTTTCTGGAATTTTGATCTGTTCTTTCATTTGGGCCATGTTTCTTTGTGTCCTCATTTTGGCAGCCTCCCTGTGTTTGTTCCTATGTATTAGGTGGAGCTGCTTTGACTCTGTGTCCTTGTAGTGTGGCCTCAAGTAGCAGATGTCCTGTAGGGTCCAGTGATACAGCCTCCCCTATCACCCAAACTAGGTACTCGAGGTGCACCCTTGGTATATCAGGGACTGAGTATACCCTCCTCTTGTAGTTGAGCCTTGATTTCTGTCAGCAGGTCAGTGGGAGGAATTTATACAAGCCAGTCAGCTGCAAGGACTGGCTGTGCCCACTGACTACTAACCTCTGCCCTCCGTGGAGGATTAGCTGTGGAGGGGCAGGGTGGTGGTGCCTGTCATGGTTTGTAGCTGTCCACTGGGTATGCAGGCTCTAGTGTTTCCTGAGTAGTGCAAACCTAGGTCAGCCCCAACCTGTGTGCTGCCCAGGGCTACCCTGCATGACCTACACAGCAATCTGCAGATGGCTGCTACTTGTGCTGGGCTTGGAGTCTCCCAGGTGAAGTCAAGCTGTGAACCTAGGCTGGTTGCTGCTAACTTCAGGCCTAGACCCACTTAGCAAGAGGTATGGGGGCTGAGGTCTCGCTGAGGTCGGCTGTTGCTTGTTTGAGAGAATTTAGGAAGTTGTGAAGCATAAGCCAAGACCAGCCCCTCACATGGAAAAGCCATTGTTAACAGCTTGTGTGGACCAGTAAGCTGGGTGGGATGGAGCTTCAGGGGATCTCCAAAATGGGGCAAACAGTGTTAGCCAGGTTGATGTAGTCTCAGATATGACACTTGCCTGCCAGCTCTATGGCTGTGCTGGGGGAGGGTTCAGGAAAGGGACAATGGCCTCTGCCTGCCTTTCTGTCTGGGAGAAAGCTGTCCCCCAGTTCTTACCTTGATGCCAGACACCTCAGTTCCTCCCTGTATGCCACTGGTGCCTTTCAAACTGCTGCCCTGATGCTGGAACTCAGAGGGAGTAAGTCCATGTGTGGGTTCTTTAAGAAGAACTGCTTGGGACTCAGGTTTCTTCCACTGACTCAATACCCACTGCTTTTTGCAGCCAGAGTTGTGGGGACTTACTTCCTGGCACTGGAACCCTGGGCCTGGGGGCCTGGTGTGGAGCTGGGACTCCTCACTCCCAAGACATCCCTCCTAAATTTTTATCCATCACACGTGGTTGTGGAGTCAGTCTGTTCTGCATCTTCCCATCTCCGCCCCTCCTACCAGTCTGGATGGATGTGGTTTCTTTAATTCCATAGTTGTTGGACTTCCATTCAACTCAATTCCTGATGGTTCTGAGTGTTGATTGTTCTATAGGTTAGCTGTAATTTTGCTGTGGTTGTATGAGGAGGTAAGCCATGTTTACTGATGCCTCCATCTTGACCAGAAGTCCTCATTCTAACTTTAAACTGCTACTTACTTCTGATGGAAATGGATTAGAATCCTAAGCTTATTACAGCTCTTTGGCTGCCCTTCTGGACTTCTGAGAGTGACTTATTCCTGGGATCTCAATTTCGGGGCTTTGACCAATTGTTTGGACCCCCATTGCCTCTTTCAGGGCCCCTAATGCAACTGTTTGCCTAATTCATTATATCTTTTGGAAGTTATGTTCTGTTTGTACCTTAGAATTGCTACTAGATAGTTTCTTACCCCAGGCACTCCAGAACTTGCCCTTCGCTTAATAGGGAAGTCCACTTGCATTTCTCAGTCACTCAGCTCTGTCCCTCTCGCTGTATTAAGTGAGCTCTGCACCTGCTAGTTTCCAGGCAGAACAGTCTTGTCTTCCCCAGCGGGTTCCACTACCATCTCATCAAATATTATGACATCTGAATCTATACAGCATCTTCATTCACTCTGTTAATCTCATCTCCCTCTGATTTCTCCTGAACCCTTTACTATGGATTACTTGATTGAAAACATAAATCAGTCCTTGTCTTTTAAAACTATGAATCTGAAGATTAGCCTGGGCACATTGTTACAATGATGTTAGTCCTTATGTACGATTTATGCCTAATTTAGCCAGCCTTGGTGAAAAATAGAAGATGGCTAAGAAGAGATAAAGAGGGGCAATATTCTACGAATGTGTTGGTGTTTCAAATGTGTTTTTAAAGGTTTATTCAAAAATTTACTTAAGAGTATAGGGCTGGTTGAGCAAAGTTAAATTACCCACCTATCCAAAGCAAAACCATATAAATCACACACACTTCACACTCGATGTATGTTTTGTACTCTTCAAGGCTATTTCACACAAAACTCTAGAAAAATTTCAATCTGCACTCATTGATCTAGAATATATACACAATCTGACCTTGAGAAGAAATATCATGGACTAGGACCCTTTCTAATACATCTTATCTCCTAGAGCTGAGCCCAAAGAGGATGCTTTTTGCTCCAGGTTTGCTGCCTTCCAAGAAGTGCAGGTGATCACAAGCTATTCATCTTTATTTCCAAAGTACTTTGGGAGATCAGAAGAGATGAGAATTGATTAATGTTCTCTATGAAAAGTTCAATAACTGTTTAATCACAGCTTGGAAATAAAGCAATGCTTCTGATCTTTTACAAATTAATTTAACGTTGCATTAAAAATAAAATAGGCTGTAAATTGTGCTGTGCAGGGATAATCAATGGCTCATTATCTTTGCTTCTAGCAAAATGCACTGGTTCTTTTAAAGCTATTAATGGGCAAGACTGGGCAGTGCACAGTTACAAATGTGTTGAAGTGCTATTGATCCTACATCTATAAAACTAATCTCATCTGGGAAGAATTTATGAGCAATAATAATGCAAAATGTTCTGCAGTCCATGCTAAAGAAATAAAGAATAAAATTCATGTACATAAGGCAAGATTGTAAGATCACTAGGGAGAAACAATTTCTGAGCCCTATTTTGCTGCCAGCACATCACGGCACTTAATCACTGGTAAGTATACATCTAATAAAAAGAGACCATCAATGGTGACCAATGAAATGCTAACAGAATATTTCCATATAACCAAACCATTGTGACAATTCTATAATTTGGATTGATATTATGACTTTTCTTAGACATTACTGGAACATTAGGCACAAATTATCAATAAGGTTACTTCTATATTATTTCATACTTTTTGAGTTAATGCTGACAAATATTTTGCTACTGAGACAGAAACATTAAGAGATACTTTTTATTATCTAACTTTGTAAAATATATGTGCTATGTGTCCAGCTGCCTGTTAGACAGCCCTCCCCTTTGATGTCCACTAAGCTCCACAACCCTAACATGCCCCCCAAAATCTTGTGCTAGCTCCTAGGAAGGTGGGGTAAGAGTAGAGCCTTGCCAACCTGTGCATCCTGAAAGCCAGAGGGTAGGAAAAGGTAGAACTTGGCCTTGCAACTTCTTAAGGGCAAGAAGAGAGAACTCCTCACAAATGGAAAAGAAGGCTAGAAAATGGAACTCTAACCACTCCAACATGTATCAGATTTTTGTGTTCTACTTTATTTTTATTACTGCAAAATAGAAGAATTAAATTATTTTCAGACAAGAGCAAGGACTACCTTATAGAGGAACTAAGAATTCACTAAAATGCGTCATAACAAATAGATCACATTTTGCTGAAAGCAGCCAAACTAGTTCACTTCCGTGCTTTTATGGAACATTACCATGTTGAGTTGACTTCTGAAATGTAAATATTTAATATCCTTCCCTTAATTTACTACCTACCCTCCTCTTGAATAACAGAAATAACAGTAACAGAGGTCATATAAACATGTAGGAATTTCTAAAATTTGTCGTCTCCTTAGAAATCATGTCTCAAAATGTCCAACAACTAGCCACATTGCATCCTCAGGGTTTAGGATAGCTGCTCTGAACAATGGAAACCTTGTGACCAAAAAACTCATGGAGAGAAACCAGAACTTGACTTCTCCTCTCCGCAATTCAAGGCTATTTTAATGTGGGTAACAAAGCACCTAGGCTAAGGGCCTGGATAACAACTTGGAGATACAGTATATCTACAGTTTCTCAGCTTCAGTGTGAATAAAAAGCACTCACTGTTTTTAAAATGTAGGTGTGCATGAAAAATGTTCAGTATCATGCCTGACTCATTAAGGAAATACAAATAAAAACCACAGTGAAGTACCACTTCATATCCACTAGGATGACCAAAATTTTTTTAAAAAAGACAATATCAAATGTTGACAAGGATATAGAGAATTGGATTGTAAGAGGTTCAGCCTTTAGAAAATATGGCAGTTCCTCAAAATGTCAAATACAGAGTTAGCATATGACTAAGTAATTCCATTCCTAGCTGCATGCCTGTATTATTCTACAAAGTCTGCCACAACAAAGTACCACAGATGATGTGGCTTAAGAACAGAAACTTATTCTCTCACAGTTCTGGCAGGGCTGGTTTCTCCTGAGATATCTCTCCTTGGCCGCCCTCCTGCTGCCTCTTCACATGGTTGTCCCTCTGTGCATGCATGCCCCTGGTGTCTTTCTGTATGTTCTAGTCTACTCTTTTTATAATGACACTAGTCATATTGGATTAGGCACACCCTGATGGCTCATGTTAATGTAATCACCGTTTTAAAGGACTGGTCTACAGATACAGTCCCATTCTGAAGTACTGGACAGGGGGTTAACACTTCACCACACGAATTTGGGTAACAGGGGAGTCACAAATCAGCCCCATAGCAATACCCAAGAGAGCTGAAAACATATATCTACACAAAACCTGTACTGGAGGTTCGTAGCGGCATTATTCACAATAGCCAAAAGTGGAAGCTAACCAAATGTTCATGAACTGATGAGGAGATAAACAGAGTACGCTGTATCCATACAATAGATCATTGCCGAGCAATAAATAGGAACTGATTTATGCTGCAACAGTGATGAACCTTAAACATTGTGCTAAGTGGCAGAAACCAGTCATAAAAGACCACATATTATATTATTCCGTATACACAAAGTATTCAGAATAGACAAATTCATAGAAATTAAGTGTGATAAAAATATTCTGAAATTACTTACTGGTGATGGTTGTACAACTTTGTTATTATACTGAAAACCATTATCTTGTATACTTTAAAAAGGGTGAATTTTATGGTATGTGAATTATACTTTAATAGATCTGTTGTTTTAGTTAAAAACCACAATTATATTCTGGGTCCAAATTCCAGAGATTCTGATTCAGAATATTTAGAGAGGGTCCAGAAATCAGCATTTTTAACAACTGCTTCCACACCATCAAAGATTCTGTTTAGTTTTGAGAAATAATAAGCTAAAAGTTTCTGGATGCATCTTTGAATGACAGACTAGGAAGTGTTTTAAGAAGCTGACAATAGAACCTATAGACAAAGTTTTTTAGTCCTAGGGCGATAATGGTCACCTTGGGGCATGAAAAGAGCTCACCCTGAGTAGGGGAAGAGCTGAGGTTTGCAAATGTGTACTGGAATAGGTAACAAGAGAGAAGCTACAGCATCCAACATGGTGACACAGGTGGCCTTTTGGGCCCTGGATATCCTGGGAAGATAAAGCTCTAATTCAGAGGAAGTCAACTCCAGTATTCATTCACTGAGAACTTATGCATAAAACCAAATGCATACAGGATAAATAGCACAGTGTTTTGCACTGGGGAAGAATATGGACTCTTCTTACCCAGCTTCAACTCTTAGACAATTGGAGATAAAACACAAATTACCACAGTCAAGAAATAGTAGGAAAAATACTTTAGGATACAGAGATGGATCAGGGGTTTGTCAACTATTATTGGATTTTTTTTTTAACCATTATTGGTTAAAAGAATTTTACAGGCTTGGGGGTGAGGGTTAAGGTTAAACATAATGTACAGAACATAGAACTCTGTTCTTCCCTTTCTATAAAAATTGCAAGTATGTAAGGCCTGAGTAACTCTAAAACAGTAATGATCAAGTACCTTCCCAACTCATGTGCTTGATGCAAAGACAATGAGAGAATGATCAAACTATACAACTTTTAAATGTCATCATAAAAGAAGCAGGCAAACAGGACCAACAAAGTCAAGTCGTGGAAGATTTTTCCTAATTCTCAGCCAAAATAATTAAAACTGTAGAAAGTATGATGGCCAACCTCCAGGATGGCTCCCGGATAGCCTGCTGATAGTCACACTGCTATGCAGTTTATTCCTACATCAACAAGTACAGCAGAAGTGATGGTGCATCTTTTGCAAACTCAGATTGTAAAAGACACCACAGTTCCAGATTCGTCCCTCTTTCTCCCTTGTATCACAGCCCTGGAGGAAAGCAGCTGCCGGGTCATGGGTAACTCTAGGGAGGCTCATGTGGCAAGGAACTGGGATCTCCTGTGAACGGAAATCTTGGAAGAAGATTTTCCTGCCCTAACACGAGTCCTCAGATGTCTGCAGCCCCTGTCAACAGCTTGAGTGCAACTTCATGACATACTCTGAGGCACAATCACTGAACTAAGTCATTCCCCATCTCCTGACTCTCAGAAACTGTGTGAGATAAATATTGTCTTCACCTGCTAAGTTTTGAGGTAATCAAGTTTTGGGATTGTTTTGCACAGCAATAGGTAACAGACAGTAGTATAAAAGTCAGTAATACTGTTTTTTATACTGCATTATTTTTAATCAATTGTACCTAGTACCTATAGTCTGATAAAAAAACAACAAAATATATAAGCAAGCAACTAATGGTATTAACACACAAGTCAGAAACCATTACCCATGGAAATGGGGAAAAACATGATAAGAAGAGATTTGCAGTCAAACCGACCTGGGTTCAATTCAGGCTCCACCACTTTCCTGGTGAGCAACCTTGAGCAAGTTTCTTAAATTCTCCTGAATTTCAGTTGACAACAATGCCTTCTTCATGGGGCTTTTAGAAATTCAAATAATAATAATATATGTGAATTACTCAATGCATAAGAAGTATTTAACAAATGTTGATTTCTCCCCAATTCTTTTTATTAGGTTATTGCAATTTTGATCATAAGTGATTGCATTATAGTCATATTTTCTTCTAGCTAAACTATTTCAATTCATGTAGCATGAAATAAAACATTCTTAACATGTGTGGAAAAAAATGACTTGTAGCTACACCGTTTGAAATTGATGAGACTAACTAGACCCTACAACTTACTTGGAATATATAATCATTTATTAATCATACACATGTAGCAGAAATAAATAACATTATTAAAATTGCCTCCTTAGAATATCAGCTCCCTTTCCTATTTCCATCTTCAGAGATGACCAAATTGTGTGTTTCCCACTTTTTGATATTTTTATTTAAGTTACAGTTTGCATTCAGTATTATTTTGTATTAGTTTCAGGTATACAGAATAGTGGGGAGAGAATCATATAGATGACCAAGTTTAAAGTGACATTATATTCCATATGCTGAAGGACAGGCAGCACCTTTGGGTAGCACTCAAGGGAGTTATATCTTAATTCCATAATCAGGAAAACTTGCCCTTTCCTATAGAGAGGAGGAAAGAGCAAAATACAGTAGAAATTTAGAAAGTCATAACAAAGTCACAGCTACACCAAAGAGCAAAATCTTTCTTCTTTAGAGAAATGTTTTTGGAAAAGTTACCTTGAGGAGCATGTTTCTTGAGTTGTAACTCCAGAGAGCTTCATTAGAATGAAGAAAGAAATACAGGTGGCCAACCTTCCAGTTTTCTGCCACAAGAGAAGATTCCCAGTGGAAATTCTCTGGCTAGTTTCCTCCCACCCACCTACACTGTCTGCTTTTCCATATGTATGCATAACATGCTGTCTAATCCAACCATAGTGAGAGACAGGTGCCATCTGCCTCATCCAGCTCTGTGACTCACCTTGTGACACATCTAACGCTGCCTAGATGATGAAGATTCCAATGGCACAATAGGACTCAAACTTATTAACAGCCCATCTGCTCAGCCAGACATTTACCTCAACTGGATGAGAAAACAGGATGGGAAAGGCCTAGCAGAAAGGACCCATGCACTGATCTTTAAATGGGCTGATGATAGAGTATTGTTGGTACTTTAACTTATTAAGATGATACATGCTCATCTTGAAATTAGAGTTCAGAAACTAGTATAAATAATCTCAATTTTAAAATTTTCTATAAACCATAAACTTGTGATATACATAATACTTGCCCCCTCCCTCAAATCTTTGATCATATGAACTCTTCCCTGTAGCATTCTCAGACCACCCTGTTTAAAATTATAGGCCTCCACCTGTTGAATATCCTGCATGTCTTCCTTCCTTTATTTTACTCCATAATATGTATCGTCATATAATATACCATTTAATTTGTCATTGTGTCTTGTTTAATGTTTACTTCCCTCTAACAGAATATAAAATTCATAAGGATTCAGTATCTAACACAGCAACTAATGCATAATAATAGGTACTTACCAAATATTTGTTGAATACTTATATTTTGTTCTCTAATCTTCATGTACAAATGGTGTCTTAAAGTTTGTCTTTACCTCCTAACTCCACTGCCTTCTCTCTACTCAGAACCATCACAGCACTAAAAACAGAGTTAAAGTGCAGTAAATATTAAGAATATGGAACAGAGAGCCCAGAAATAAACCCAAGTCTCTATGGTCAATTAATATTTGACAAAGGAGGCAGCAACATGAAATGGAGTAAAAATAGCCTCTTCAACAAATGGTGTTGGGAGAACTGGACAGCTACATGTAAAAAAATGAAACTCGTGCACCAACTTACACAAAAATAAATTCAAGGTGGATAAAAGATTTAAATATAAGCCACGACACCATTAAAGTCCTAGAGGAGAACATGGGCAGGAAAATCTCAGATATTTCACGCAGCAACGGTTTTACTGACATGTCCCCTAGAGCAAGGGACATAAAGGAAAGAATAAAGAATTGGGATCTCATCAAAATAAAAAGCTTCTGCACAGCTAAAGAAAACAGTATTAAAATAAAAAGAGAACCAACCATATGGGAAAACATATTTGCCAATGATACCTCAGACAAGGGTTTAATTCCAAAATTTATAAAGAACTTACACAACTCCACTCTAAGAAGACAAGCAACTCAATTAAACAATGGGCAAAGGACTTGAACAGACACTTCTCCAAGGAGGACATACAGAGGATCCAGAGACACATGAAAAGATGCTCAGCATCACTAGCTATCAGAGAGATGCAAATTAAAACCACAATGACATACCACTTCACACCAGTCAGAATGGCCATCATAAACAAAGCAACAAACAACAAGTGTTGGAGAGGTTGTGGAGAAAAGGGGACCCTACTGCACTGTTGGTGGGATTGCAGACCGGTCCAACCACTATGGAAAACAGTATGGAATTTTCTAAGAAAACTAAAAATGGATCTACCTTTTGACCCAGCAATTCCACTGCTAGGATTATGTCCTAAGAACCCTGCAACACCAATACAAAAGAACCTATGCACCCCAATGTTCATAGCAGCACAATTTACAATAGCCAAGTGTTGGAAGCAACCTAGGCCCCCATCAGTAAATGAATGGATCAGAAAACTATGGTACATTTACCAAGTACCTATATTTACCATGTATCTAAATCCCAACTCCAGTTTAAAGAGTTGGGATTTTATTTTAGGTGCAACAGGAAATAATATTTTCTTACAACTTCCAACTTAGGCCATATGTTTGTAACTTCCAGCTACAAACACCTAGAAAGGCTATATAAAATGGTAATTTTTTTAAAAAACTAAATGTATATCTGAACTTATGCTATATGAATGAAGAGTCAGGGACAGGGAGAGGGAAAGGACAGATATTAAAGGAATATTCTGGATGCTCAAAATGTTTTAAATTTTGATCCAGTGTATATTCATATAAAATAAGTGTAGTTAAATAAGTGTATATTCATATAAAAATAAGCTCCACACTTACTGTTTGTACACTTACTGTGTGTATTTTCTAGATCAACAAAATTATAAAAATAAATTAAAGCAACTAGAAAGGAAAAACAGCAATTAGAATGACAATAAGTTTCTCAAGTGTAATAACAGAAGCTAGCATCCAGAGGAATAATATTTCAATATGCTAAGAGAAAATATCTCAGTCTAGAACTCTATGTCCTATTAAACCATCATTCCAAAAACTATAGAAAAATAAAGACATTTTTAGATGAAGACTAGGAACGTTACCAAGCACAGATCCTCACTGTGGATAGAGTTAACCAAAAAGGAAATTGAACTTGGTAAAAAAGAGTGAGAGGCAGGAAATAATGGTCAGTTGAATATGCGTTTCACACACGCCTAATCTGCAGTCCAGTACGTGGGGACCACAAATTAGATGATGGCTGAGGTTTCTTGGTCTGGGTTTTTAAGCATAAATTCTCTCTGCCTTTGTTTTTTATGTATAATATGGAGGTGATAATAGTACTATCTGCACACAGTAGTGGTGAGGATTGTTGGTGTGCGTGTGCGTGAGTGCGTGTGTCCGTAGAGCAGTGTCTGGCAATGGTAGCCACTGTTATCACATCCTGCACCTCTGAACCCTCGAGGGAGGCCTTGCCCTGAGGTCTCCCCCAAAGAGTTCTCTCAGAAGTGTCATGGCTCTTCTTTCCCTTACACGTATGTTGCAAATAATTTATTTTTCTATTTAAAGTCTTCTAGATGTTCAGTAAACTACTTTTAAAAAGAGTATTAGGAATCTATTTAGGTTTCCAAGCAGAAAAGTAGCGGACTCTGTTTTCATGTTTTTACGTGGCCACTGAGGCCACTGTGCAGCAAGCAGGTGAGAGGCCGAGAACGAAAGTGAGGAAGACAGTTACGTGTATATTTTGATAGGATGAGTAGGAACTGATATTGTCCTAGTGTGCGCATGAATTATTTTAGGGAAAAATGTAGAGAGAAATAATAAAAACAAAAATTATACATTACACTGTAAAATCTGTAAAGAATATGAGAACATTGGACCAAAAAGTTGTTAAATTGTACTAAGATTCTCAAAATCAGGAAATGCAACTCTGAAAACTCTCTCCTGTTGTATTCTAGTTTTCTCTTTGGTTTATGCAATACTTTTAATAATCTGAGATTTCCATCCCAATTCATCTCCAGTTACACAACCACACACAATACAGTTTTCACTCCCTTGCCTTTGATCATGTGACAGCATCTGCCCTAACTGTTCCTCTCTCCCTCCCCAGCACTGCACAAAGAAGTCCTACATGTACTTCAAAGACCCTCAGATTTCATCTTCTCCGCCCCAGATTTTCTGCAGTGGAAATCCATGTTTCTTTCCTTTATTTTCCGAAACGGCTAGGTCTGTGGTGTTAATGCACCTTTCCCAATTCCAGCTGACTTTGTCACAGTTACCTGCATTATCGCTCTGCCTGGATTACAAAATCCTAAAAATGAAGGGAAATGTCATATTTAAACTATGCCTTTTACATCTTCCAGCAGAGTATTTTTAAAATGATTAAAGGAATTGAGGTTGAAGAGAATTGTCTTTGAACTACTTGAACGCTGAAACCCTTGATGAGAAAGACGGGGCTGAGCACCCGCAGAGACAAACTTCAGTGCCCAGGAGCTGCATGAGGCTCCTGCAACTGCGTCCTCCCACAAAGTCTGCCTCTTTGGGTGTCCACCTGATTTCTGAACTACTGCTTATTGGCCAGAAACACTTTCCCACTTCCAAGTGCTAGAAAGGTGGGGGAGTGGAAATCTGTCATAAATAAATATTTATTCCCAAGCACTGCCTTGGGCACCTTAATTTGGAATCATTATTCTTCTTTTCTTAAACTTTTTTTATTTTATTTTAATTGTTGTTCTTTTACAGTTTTCTGTCTTTTACTCCCATCCCAGCCCACTGCCCCAGCCCTCCCCACCTCCCTCCCATTTCCACCCCCCCTAGTTTTTGTCCATGTGTTCTTTATACTTGTTCCTGTAAACCCTTCCCCTTTTCCCCTGAAATTCCCTCCCCTCTCCCCTCTGGTGACTGTCAGCCTGTTCTCAATTTCAGTGTCTTTTGTTATGTTTTGCTTGTTTATTTGTTTTGTTGATTAGGTTCCTGTTAAAGGTGAGATCATATGGTATTTGTCTTTCACCACCTGGCTTATTTGGAAACGTTATTCTTATTTAACAGGAAAATATCTTTGTTTGTTAGCATCTTGCTGGTTTGGATTCTAGTCCTACATTTTTGTGATTGAAAGTCTCTCCCCATAATGTGCTCCATGGACACCAACGCTGTGACTCAGAAAGCATTGCTGAAGTAGAGGAGGGGGTGCAGCTCCGAGACAAAATAAGAGCAAGTGAAATGGAAATCGGCCTTCTTACACAGTGAAGTAGCTTCAGGTGCTGTTGGAATATCTGGAATTATGTGGCAGCTTCACCCAAGGACCATAGAGATTGTAGCATCTTAAGCAGAACATGGCAAACCCTGTCCTCCAGTGGTCATGTCCTCACACAGTGGCCGCTTTGAGGCTTCTCTCTAAAACTCCAGACATGCCCTCTTCCAAGGGGTCTGAGGTGTCATTTAAAATATGTCAGACACTAGATGGGAGGGGGGTTGGAGGACTACGTGGAAAGGTGAAGGGATTAAGAAATACAAATTGGTTGTTACAGAATAATCATGGGGATATAAAGTACAGCATAGGAAACAGTCAATAATATTCCAATAACTATGCAAGGTGTCACATGGGCACAAGGTTTATTGGGATGATCACTTAGTAATTATGTGATGTCTGATCACTGGGATATACACCTGAAACTAATATAATATGGTATGTCAACTGTTATTGAAAAATAAAAATGATTTAAATTAAAAAAAAATAAAATGGCAGCTGCTGAATCATGACATTTAAAGTAAGATAAGCTTTTCCCAAATGGCACAAGCATAGTTTTGCAAAGTCTCAAATTGGTGGGTTTGGAAAGTCACTCTACTCACCGAAATAAGAGAAGAATCCTATCTCTTACTCGCTGTGGGATCTTTATCCTGTAGGCATGGAAACTTTAGCTCTCCTACCCTGTAAAGGGAACCTAAAACAGAAGCACAAGAAAGACAGAATCAAAGCAATTTTCTTTTCTTGAGGCAGAAGAAGAGCAAATGACCCTGTGCCTGTGTCCTCTGCATGCCAAGTGGTGCCGTGACAGCCACTTGTCGGCGACCTCAGCTGCTCCATTGTGAGTTAAGGTGGTTTAACTTTTCCGATCTGCACTTTTCTCATCTATAAAATGGGAATAATAATACTTAACTCACAGTGTGTTTGTGAGTAAAGCAATGTTAAATGAGGCGCTCCCATTGCCAGCTGTGTGGAGGGTGCTTACCAAAGGTGTGTGTGTCCCTTTAACACTCCTCATCCCACACCCCCAGCACAGCAGTAGCCCCACCTGCTCTCCCCATTGGAAGAAGGAGGGGTTGCCGTAGAGCCAGGTTAAAGAGCAGGCCATCTGCTCAGCTCCACTGGATGACAAATTCTAGAGGCTAAAATATCTCTAAGAAAAATGGGACATAATTCCATACTCAGCTAGCAAAATGTAAATGGTTCTCCTTCAGTGCGTGTAGTTTGAATTTGAACATACAGTTAAAGAGTATTTGTTGCACGTAACCTCTTGCAGCCTTCTTGGGAGGATGAATTTTTGGTAGAAGGGGGGGTCTCTTTTTTTCCTGAGAACAATTACAAGCTTCATCCTTCTTTTAATGGC
This sequence comes from Anoura caudifer, assembly GCA_004027475.1. NCBI lineage: Eukaryota > Metazoa > Chordata > Mammalia > Chiroptera > Phyllostomidae > Anoura > Anoura caudifer. Next base: position 31,498 of record PVKU01010657.1, on the reverse strand, counting down.
TACTGACTACTTGAAGGCAGTATTAAGTAGTGAGCGGTGGCATAAAAACTTGAAGCCAGAAGCCAGAAAGAAAAAGTGCTCTGAATAAAAAGTGTGTCAAAGAAGGGACAGGGGAGCATTCAGGATAAGTAAACCAAAGGGTTTTCAGGAACATGTATAAAGGACACACGGACAACACCAAAGGGGGTTAGGACTGAGGGTGGGAGGTGAGGGTGGCTGGGGTTGGGGGGAATGGTGGGGGGAAATGGAGACAACTGTTTAAACAACATTAAAAAAATAAAAATAAAATAAAAGTTGGATCAGGGAGAGAAGGAGAAAGAAAGAGAGAAAACATAAGTCTGTGGGGTAAGAACAGAGACTAGTAAGAACTGAGATATCTGAAAGGAATTTCTGGAAATGCTACATCCCTCAGATGTAACACTCTCCTATGAAATTTTTATTAAAATCTACATCACTTATAAATGCTTTTGGACCAGTGCATATTTATTTCAAGGGAGTGTAAAGGAGGAAAAACAGGTCAAATGATAAAGTGTAAATCCAGAGGCATACTCCGTCTGCATTAACAGAAAGTTTGTTCCACTCCACCCTTCACTAAATAGATGTTGAACAAATGCTTACACATATGTCTGAATGGGTACTACCCTAGGGTTGCCAACTTGTTTCCTTAATTCAGCTGGTATTTGGGAATAAGAGAAATCACATCAAGAACACACAGAGATGTGTCCGGAGGTCAGACAAGTGTCAAGAACAAAGAGCCGAGGAAGCTGAGTATCCACTTATCTGCTGGGATTAGTGTGTGATTGCTAACCTGCACCTGCAGGAGGAACAACAAGGGAACTTTCACAAAGGCAGCACGAGAGAGGGGATGACTTGATGTCAAAGAGGAGGGAGCTTCGGAAAAGCAGGGAGAGTGACTGTTCACATCCAATGCTGCAGCAAGGGCCAGAAAGATCAGAAGAAACCTTTCCATTTGGTAGCAAAAAGTCATCTCAGTGAAGAAATGAGACCTTGAGTGACAGCACAGATTAACCAAGAGTCCACCTTAAAAAGAGACACCTCCGAGAGAGAAGGGCTCCATTTGAGGCTCTCTTCTCCCACCCTGAATGCTTTCTGGGTAAGTTTATCATTTCCCTGGTAGCTATGACCTTCTAAATAAGGATTTACCCCAAGTCTACTGATCTCTCCTTGACAACCCTTCTTCCTCCCCCTCTCGTGCTTCCTCCGCCGGAAGTCAGGCCGTTATTACGAGAACAGCCTACCAGGCATTTATTTGCACTTGCATGTTCTATGACAACTTCCATTTCACTGCATACAAAATAGAAGCAGTCATCTTCCTCACAAACTGCACCACCTTTTACTTTCTGTCTCTTCGTGAATAGTGTCTACATTAACACCTGAGAGAGCCCGGTTTTATCCCTTTTCCATGTTTTCCAAACAAACCACTAATCCAATGTTAACACACCTGCAACCCCTGGATTTCTCTTTACCCATGATCTCCTTTCATTCCCTTATTCAACTGTGCTTTTCAGGACTCCATCCTTTCCCACCTGTGTTATTGTACCACTTTCCTAGCTGCCCTCCCTGCCCAGCCTGGCATTGCTCTGCATCCCCGCTTGAAGTCACCTTCCTGAAACACAAACCTAATCATGCAAATATCTTTGATTCAAATTCTTTCCTTCGCATCAATAATTAACATGGATATATGATTCCAGAAAATCATTTCACCTCTGTACTTTAACTTTCCTTCTGCACAAAGGGAATCATGCTGAATTCTTTGTGTATAACAGGATTTCTGCGATGATTAATTCAACACTGCTTTCTAAAAACTAAGTTTTAGGGTTTATAAATGTCAGGGAAATAAGCCTATGATACAAAGCTTAGTTTTAAAGTTTTAACTAGCAGAATACTAAATTGTAGTTTATACTGTGATACTGTTAATGTAAAATGCATAGTAAACTTCTAGAAGAAAATGCTCTAAAATTTTAATGGTGTCTGTTTCTTAATGATGTGATTACGGACAACTGCAGTTTTTTTCATAACACATTTTCCTACATTTCCCACAATGAGCATCTAATTCTTCTGTGATAGAGGAAAAATATTCAACTTTCTAAAACCTAAGCTGTCTGAAAGAGACACTAACACAAAAGAGAATTCCTAATATGTAAAACTGCTGTCACGACTCTGAGGAGGTCTGCGGGACTCCATTAGTTACTGAATTGTTATGAGGAAATGGTCCTCTCTTTGAGCTTCTCCCAGGATTAATGTCTAGGAAAAGACATGACCAAAGGCAATTCTGAACCATCCCCACACTACCCAGCTCAGGTGGGGGGCAGTGAAACAATACAGAAGCTGACAGTTAATTAATGGAGGCTGCTTGGTGGCTGGCAGGTCCAGACTGTGGTGGGTAGCAATTGTAGTTCTTCTGGGACCTCAGAATAAATTTCCAAATACTAAAGCAGGCACTAAATAGAGTGTAATTTATATTTGAATCTTAACACAATTGCTAAGTAAAAATTCAGCCAATAATATTGTCTACAAATTGTATGCATACCATCCACGGGAACTGAAGAATAACCCCAAAAGAAAACATTTATTGATTCTTTCTTGGCAGCTGAATTTTCACTAAAGAACTTTTTTTTTTACCTGTCTGTAGGCTTATCTCTTTCAAAAAGAAACTCCTTTTTAAATGTTTCCTCCAAGCAGGAAAGTAGATCCATGTTAATTACAGGGACACAAGTATATTTATGCAGTTGAGTTCTCACTTCAACCAAAATGATCTGTATAATAATATTTTAATAAAATAGACTTTGTAAAGCTGGTCATTAGAAAAACTCAGTATAATAGCTGTAAATGAGTATTTTTCAACAGAGGCAATTTTGTCTCCATGGTGACATTTTCATTCCCATAACTGAGGATCTCTTGTTGGCATCTAATGATTAGAGCCCAAGGATGCTGTTAAACATCACACAATGCGCAGGACAGCCCCCCACAACAAAGAATTATGCAGCCCAAATGTCAAAGTGTTATACTTAAAATACCATTAAACAATCAAAAACAGTAAAATCCTAGTTCATAATAGCTAGCTTTCAAGAGCGAGAAACAAATTCCTTTTTTTATGTGTTAGACCCAAAGTTACCCATTCTCCTCTAAGGAGTCTACCCAGAACTCAGAACTTTCTCTAGAAACTAGAAGAATCAATTGTCTCATCTTTTCCAACTTCTTTCCCCAATACCTAAGAAGCAAGCCTCTCTTTATCAACAGAAATCCGAAGGAGTTTGTTCTAAATTTCATATATACCTGGTCATCACAGTAACTATCATTTTCATCATATTAATAATCATCTTATATGTTACAGAGACTACTTAACAACCTGAGAACAGAGAACAAGAATTAGGTACAAATTAGGTTCTAGGGTTGTGTAGAAACCCAGAGTGAAAGAAGCCCAAAGTGTAGAAGCCCAGAGTAGAAGAAAGTCCAGAGTAGATATAGAAGAATATAAAGATAAAATCCTATATGTTCTAATTCCACTTAATTTATCATGTCAAACAAAGTACATGGACTTTGGAATAATGAGACCTGGGTTTGAATTCCAAATCTACTAGTTAATAGCTATGCAATACACAACAAGTAATTACTTATTTCAGTCTCAATTTTTTCCTATCTTAAATGGAAACAATTATATCTACCTCTCACTAATATTTTTGATCCCCAAAACAATAAGGAATCAATAAACATTAGTTTCCTCTATGGGACTTTGGGGAAAACGAACCATTATAATCGTGAAGTTCATGATCTTGCCGTGCCATGACTAATAAAGTTCTTTGTCTCTGATCCGGGCATCTCATGTCTTCAGCCAGCACCTATGAAACTATAGCAGGCTAATTTCTTAGCTTGCAAATTGGATAAAATTTCAGACTCTTCGCAACTCTTGACATCGTGTACTTGAACAATTGACAGAGCTGTCAGGAATGGGGTGGAGGCTGATATCCTCTTGTGAAAATTGGGAAGTCTATGAAGAACAATATTTCAATTGCTTGTGAATTAAATATCCTCCTCAAAAGGTAATTTTAGGGTGACTCAAAAAATAGGAAATCTTGGTCACAGATATAATAAATATCATAAAACATATTATAAAATAGCATGAATAAAAATGTGATCCTTGGAGCACTTGCAAAAGAAATACCCATGTTTGAAATAAAAATACCCCTATCCCAAGCCTATTAAATCGGAACTATACTCATAAACTTATTGTTTCTAGTTGGCAAAACAAGTTTGCCCACATCAATTAATATTTTTGCCAATACCTTCTCAAAACCAGGAACATGCATCTTCCTTGAGACATACACACACACACACACACACAATGTATATAATATGTATATTATATGTTATATATATAATATATAACTGGCTTTGTGTAGTGTTGGCCTAAATACAAAACATATAATATCTGTTCAACACCAGGATCAGAACCTCTAGACTCTTAAAAAGGTTATAGCTATGCCCCCACTTTACTCTCATTCCATCTCCTCTGTTTGTAATAATTACACCCATTTCCTTCAATTCTGTATATCACCATTTTATACATATGATAAATGATAGATAGATAGAGACAGTATAAACAAAAACAAGATAAATACAATATTTTGAAATAGGGCAGTATGTAAGGCAGGTTTAAATAAGAATTTATAAAATTTTACTTTCACAGAAATGAATTGTGGCCTTCTGTTTATATCTGCACATAAAAAATTAAATGACAGCTCCAGCAAATAAAAAAAGCTCAATATTCAATAGTCTTAATTGCCACAGTAAGGTCTGCATTTTCTACTGCCCTTTAATTCACAAATAAGCTCCAAACCTTGCAGTATCTTGTATGAAAAGTGCTACTTGCCCAAATGCCAAGAATGAAAGATCTAATTATTGATGGAAACTCACCTGTGAGCATAACCCAGCAAGAGCAGCTAGAGGGGCTCATTTAAAGTCTCCTAATGGTCTTGATGCAAAGAACTCCCTGAAGACTGAGCTGATTATATCAGGATTTCTGACTGCAGTGGTCAAAGTAATATCCACAGGATATGACAGGAATTATGATGGATATCGAAAGTTCTGCAAGTTGAAGAGTAAAATCACTTTTCTGCCTGAGAGTTCTGCTCCATATAAAACTCAGAATATATCCACACTGAAAAGTTAATCTCCTTCCGGTGGAAGTAATAAAGATATACAACACAAGCAGAGAAAAGGAAAAAGATAAGAACCTTTTCTGCAAGAAGGTTTTCTCCTCACTCAATCTCATTGGAAATTTGTGTATGATACTAAATAATCCATCATATTATTAAATATCCACCAGATAAACATGGGGAAAAAATTGATCAGCCTTCACAGTATACATAAATTTATTGCTGAAAACTTTCCTTTTTTCAAATCAATGTCATCCAGATATTAAGATGTGTCTTCAAAAGTGACCTAAGGTTTGGTGTTATGACAAAAAGTTTCAATTCAACTTCAAAAAAAGTTGTGGGAAATTATCCTTTTCCTCATTTCAAACTTATATTTACACAGTCAAACCCACAAGTTTGTTTTTAAAAATTTTATTTTTAAAAATCTTCATTGTCATTTGAAATGAAAACCAATTGAGGCCTAAGTAATTTATGTAGATGTTCTTCCCTCAAGGGATCGGGGCGTAACTCCCCACTTTTAACGTGTGGGCTGCACGTAGTGACTTCTTTCCCAAGGCTACCGCACAGGAATCAGGCTAGTAGGGAGGGAAAGGTGAGAATTAGAGTGAAGAAATCTGACAAACACCACCCTAGCCAAGTGATCAAGGTTGACATCACCAGTGATAACTCATGTTCTCTTGACATGATATGTTGAGAATGGTACATTCACTTCTGTGGTCCTTCTCCCCAAATCCCACAGCCCCAGTCTACTCGTGAAAAAAACATCAAACAAATCTCAGCTGACAGACAGCTACAAAGAGCCTGACCAGAACTCCTCAAAACTGACAGTCATCAAAGCAAGGAAAGTCTAGAGACTGTGAAAAAGTACAAACTTTCAGTTGTAAGATGAATAAGGTCTGAAGTCTAATGTATAACATGGTGACCATAGTTGATAAAAATGTACTGTATAATTGAAATTTGCTGAGAGAATAAAACCTGTGTTCTCATCAAAAAAAAGAAAGATAAATATTATTTTTTATTTCCCATTTTTCTTACCCTGTATATTAAAAATGAAAGTACAATGAGTTATACAGTCTAGTGGATAGTAATTCTTACCATAGAGTGTTCAGAGAATAATCGTTAGAGGTGCTCTGATATGCACATGAATGGGGAAATTAAAGCATGCTCCTGAAAGAAAAAAAAAGTCTGAGAAACTCTCATGGCCAAAATGAGTCGAAGGAGACATCAGAATGATTAAATGTAATAGGATACCTTGTATGGGATCCTGGAACAGAAAAACAATGCTAGATGAATACCAAGGACACCTGAATAAAATACGGACTTTAGTTAATAATAATGCAGCAATATTAGTTCATCCATTGTGACAAATGCACCGTACTGTCAGGTGTCAACAATGGACAAAACAGGGAGTAGGGTACATGGGAACTCTCTGTACTAATGTCAGAGTTCCAGAACAACTAATTGTTCTGTAAAACTAAATGTATTCTAAAATACAAAATTTATTTTAAAAACTTTTAATGAGTCAATAAACCATTTTCTAAGAAAGTAATTAAAGGTACCAATATCTGAAGCAGACTCAAAGCTAAGCCAGTAGTGATTGCCTGATTATGTCCAGAGAGGCTAATTATAAAATAGTTATATTTCAACAGAACTAGACAGCCTCTAAAAGCAAGACAGAAAAGTATGTACCAACAAACAGACCAAAGAGTAAGAATGCATGTCACATCTCTCACGTCACATCTAAATAGCAGTGTCTAAATGTCCATCTTTTTAGCAAATGCTTTCTAAGCCATTGTGTTTTTTGGGGTTTGTTTTGTTTTGGTTTGGTCCTGGCAAATACAAAGCATCGATCTTTGCTGACAACAAAATATAAAGTATGCAAGACTGATAAGGTATAAATTCAGGACTAAAATTTAACTTCTTAAAAAAAATTCTTCTATACATGGTGACCGAAAATCCTTTCCCAGGGTATAAACAATCTCACAATTGCAGACATTTACAAATTGAAAATGTTTTCTGATTCAAAATAAACCTAAATTTCTCCCCAAGTCTGAGTGACTGGAAGGGTTGCTTTGCTTCTGTTGTTTGGCAATGGCCTTTCACAAACATGGGGATTGAGATGAGAGAGAAACAGGAAGAAAGGGAGGAGAGGACTCTACTATTCGTACTATGACTCAGCAATTCAGCTATATTTTTATTTATATATGTTCCATATATTATAAAGTAATGTCATAGTGGGTATTTAGATTCCCAATATGTTTCATGAGCTAAATGAAGACTCCTGAGATACATTGGAACCTAAATACCAATTATAACATCATCTCAGCACAAACATATGTACTGAGTTTCAAACACTGAATCATAAACAACTAATTTGGGAGTCCAGACCATGTGCAGAATGTTGCTTACTGATATACATTCATGCCAGAAATTTTACATCCATAGTATATCGGAATTATGTTATACCTACCCTCATCTTCATAAAAGCCCTATTAAAGTACCAAACTATTTGTCCTAACAAAAAAATTAAGGAGATAAACTAAATTCTAGTTGCAGAGTTGGCCATAATAACAATTATATAGGAAAGAGCTAATTTCTTTTTTTATTTTATTGATTATGCTATTAAAGTTGTCCCATTTCTCCCCCATCATTCTCCTCCACCCTGCACATCCTCTCCTGCCCACATTCCCCCCTTTAGTTCATGTCCATGTGTCATAAGTTCTTTAGCTTCTACATTTCCCACACTATTCTTGCCCTCCCCCTGTCTATTTTCTACCCACCGTCTATGTTACTTATTCTCTGTACCTTTTCCCCTTCTCTCCCACTCCCACTCCCCTGTTGCTAACCCTCCATGTGATCTCCATTTCTGTGTTCCTGCTCCTGGTCTGGGTGTTTGCTTAGTTTGCTTTTGTTTTAGGTGTGGTTGTTAATATCTGTGAGTTTGCTGTCTTTTTACTGTCCTATTTTTTATCTTCTTTTTCTTAGATAAGTCCCCTTAACATTTCATATAATAAGGGCTTGGTGATGATGAACTCCTTTAACTTGACCTTATCTGAGAAGCACTTTATCTTCCCTTCCATTCTAAATGACAGCTTTGCTGGATAGAGCAATTTTGGATGTAGGTCCTTGCCTTTCATGACTTGGAATATTTCTTTCCAGCCCCTTCTTGCTTGGAAGGGCTCTTTTGAGAAATCAGCTGACAGTCTGATGGGAACTCCTTTGTAGGTGACTGTGCCTTTATCCCTTGCTGCTTCTAGAATTCTCTCCTTCATTTTAATCTTGGCTAATGGAATTATGATGTGCCTTGGTATGTTCCTCCTCGGGTCCACCTTCTTTGGGACTCTCTGAGCTTCCTGGACTTCCTGGAAGTCTATTTCCTTTGCCAGATTGGGGAAGTTCTCCTTTATTATTTGTTCAAATAAGTTTTCCACTTGTTGCTCTTCTTCTTCCCCTTCTGGTACCCCTATAATTTGGATGTTGGGACATTTAAAGGTGTCCTGGAGGTTCCTAAGACTCTCCTCATTTTTTTGAATTCTTGTTTCTTCCTTCTTTTCTGATTGGATGTTTCTTTCTTCCTTCTGATCCACTTCATTGATTTAAGTCCCAGTTTTCCTCCCATCACCATTGGTTCCCTGTGTATTTTCCTTCATTTCACTTATTGTAGCCTTCATTTTTTCATCTAATTTGCGACCAAAATCAACCAATTGTGTGAGCTTCCTAATCACCAGTGCTTTGAACCGTGCATCTGATAGGTTGGCTATCTCTTGGTTGCTTAGGTGAATTAGTTCAGGGGCTTTGATTTGTTCTCTCATTTGAGCCACTTTGGTTTTTTTTGGGGGGGGCCGGGGTCTGATCACAGCTGTTACATAGTGAGGGGTGGAGCCCTAGGTGTTCACCAGGGTGGGGCAACCCAATCACGGGGTTGTGACACTGTTTGTGGGGGCAGGGTCCGAGAGGGAACAATGGCTCCTGCTCCACTCTCTCTCAGATTCCAGTCCCCTCCACCACTTCCCCCAAGCAAACTGGGCCCCCCAAGCAAACTGGGCCCTTCTGGTGCTGATTCCCGAGTGGGTGGGCTTGTGTATGTTTTAGGACCCTGTCTGTCTCTCCAACAAACTCTTCTGTGAGGCTGGGAGTCTCCCCTAACACCTCAACCCCATAAGTGTTTTCAATTGGTGTTTTTAGGTTTTATTTCCTGGCGCTGGGGCCCTGGGTTGCGAGGTCTGTCCTGCTTTCCGTTCTCTCCAAGATTATCTGCACACTAATGTGGGAATGTCTGGTCAGCCAGCCACCCTGCCCAACCCCACTGGGCCTGCCTGCCACCACCCAGTGCCTGGGGTCCACTATTCCGCTGCTTGTATGCCTTGGGTCTGCCAACCAATGCCTGTGTGCCCAGTTCTGCCCACCTCCACTTTTTCCTGCTGCAACTCCACCCCTCTTACCCATCTAGATGAATGGCTGTTGGACTTCCATACAGTTCAATTTTTGATCTGTTCTGGTTGTTTTCTTGTTTCTAAATCTTTGTTGCCCTTAATTTTGGTTGTGAGAGGAGGCACAGTGTGTCCACCTATGCCTCCATCTTGGATGGAAGTCAGAAAGAGCTAATTTCTAACAAAAAGGAGACTACTTAAAGGAACATGTACATCTGTATATTGGTATATTATACAATTATTAAAATACCAATAGAAAACTATTTCATATCAGGGAAAATTTTTTTAATTCTCATCCAAGGACATTTTTTCATTGCTTTTAGAGAAAGAAGAAGGGAGAAAGGAAGAGAGGAAGAGAAATGTGATGCAAGAGAGAAGCAAGGATTGGATTGGTCGCCTTCCCGTATACAGCCAGACCAGAGATCAAACCTGCAACCTACCTGTGTGCCTTTGACCAGGAATCAAACTCATGACCTTTCAGTTATGTGATGATGCTCCAACCAACGGAGCCACATCACTGAGGGCTGTTAGGGAAAACTTTATGATATATCACTTCGGTCAATGGCCTATTTGTTCTCAGATCATTCTTCATCACTCTCTGCTCTGTTTCATCTCAGGGAATTGCATTTCCTTGCCCTGAGGCATCCAGTAGTTTCAGACAATGAAGGTCACCAGCAGAGCACTGAGGTGTGGGATAGCCGCCAATGTCAGCAGTGCACTCAGACACCCTGGGCTCCCCTTTTGGGGGGTCTGTGTGAACCTCACCCAGCTTCCACCAACTTGCATTCACATGCATTCATTTCAAGGGAGCAACTGCAGTTATTTTCTGGAAAACTGTTTTTAGGCTACTGGAGCCCACTTCGCCTAAGAAAAAGTTGGAAATGCCTGAATATTCACTTGGAGAGAAGGGGTTACATTTAGCCAATGACTGAGATGGATGGGAGTTTAAAAAACAAAATCAGCTCCTTTGCTTCAGTGTCGGAGAACGAGGCACAGCTTACATTCCAGGTGTTCCCTGCAGGGGCCAGCCACCCTCCCATGAACTTGATCTGGCTTTACCCCTCTATTATCCTGCCTCTCCTCCTCTCCTATGGGTTCCCCCAGATACATTTCTGCAATAATTTCTCACACATAAATTCTTACCCAGGGAACTCAGTCTGACATAGTGGATGATGGGGGAAAGCCGGGGTATTTCTTCTCCTCTCCTTGCACCCCAGCATTGTCCCCAACAGGGCCTACCCCTTGCCCATGGCTCCAGTTCCTGTCATTGATCCCTGCTGTAGTTGTTCAACACAAAAACCCTCAGGTCTCTGTTAAGGTTAGGACATTATTCATAAGAGTGGGTCTGCGAGATTTGGGATGGGGATAACAATGCATCTCAGGTAAAACAAATCTTGAACTACCAAAACCTCCTGGGCCTCCCTTGCCATTTCAGAGTGAAAGGGAAAGAGTTTAGCAATGGGCTCATACCCATGTTGTTCTCTCATCTTTTGTAGCCTCTGACCAAGAAGCAACTGTCCTAACAGACTAGGAGAACGGTTTACTAAAGACTCACCAAGGTTGGTGTGCTATTCTCTAAGATGTACAACATGCTTTGAATGAGAGACCAATATAAAATGCTATTTCTCCCATTGCCAGTACACATAGACCTGAGATTAAAAAATGGAAGTAGAGGTAACCGTTTTAATGATTACACATAATATTCCACCATTACAACCTTGAAATCTTGGGTTCTGATGGTTTGTAGATCTTAGGTCCCAAGAAAGGAAGGTTTCACAATGGCCCACATTAAATCATAAGTTAAAACTGTCATCAGGTCATTCTGGGCTTCTCATGCAATTTACTCAGCAGAGGAGGAGTTAGCGTACCACCAGTGATGGTGTATCCAAATCTGTCACAGGGAAATTGCATTGCTGCTACACAACAGGGGCGGAAAGGACTGTGCTGGGACCCAGAAGTGCACTAAGGCACATTGCCATACTTCCACGGCCAGTAGTAAAAGCCAATGGAAGACTATAACAACCTAATCAGGACAGGGCCACTAAAGACTCATAAGCTTCAGGAAGAAAAATCCAATTACTCTACCAATAAAGGAACCCAAGTAAGGTGTGCCTGAGTGTAAGAGAACATGGGATGGACAATAGAAGAAAATGATGTGTCAACTATGGTGTCATGACCAATTAGAGAAATGAGGATTTTCAGAAAAGCCCCATTCCCCTTGCAGGTGATTGGTTTACACATGGGTATGTGAGGGACTTGTGTTTAATGAAACATGAAGAGATGTCTGCTGTCGGACTTCTGGAAAAGGCTTCTTCACTCTTAAGAAGGCACACATGAGGGGAGATGATGTCTTCTAGATGTGGTCATATCTGGCTATGATCCTTAGAACTGTCCCCGCCCTCTCTCAATGAAGAAGGGGGCATGCCTGAGGACAAATAAAAAATTCTGAGGTTGGCAGAGCAAAAATACAGAAAGAATATGGAGTCTAACTATGAAATTTACTCATTAAATTCGCCAGAGCTGGCACTGCCCTATCTTATCTTTGGTTTGCAAGATACTAAATATTCTGTTAAAGTAGATTAGTTTTGGAATATTCTGTTGCATGTAGCCAAAAACATTTTAATTAATATAGAAAGTATCTCAGATATTTTCCTGATGAGTAGTGTTTTAATTGAAGTTATTAATGCTAATATCTTAACAAACGACCCCAAAATATCTACCAGTATTTTAACATAGTAAAAAAAGTCCATGGCTGGCTCACGATCAGATATTTAGCAAATGACCTTTTCTGCGTGGTTCAGGGATTCTTGCTTCTTGTGTTTTATGTTCCCAGTATCCTTTGCTGTTTCCTTCCAGTCATAGTTGGATCTGCTGCATTCAACTCACTGAAAAGTGGGCTAAGAATATGGAAAATGGCAAAAGACATTGAGAGGCCATGTCTGCCTAAGTGGTTGGATCATCCACACATTTTCTAGATATGTCCAGTGAATTTTTCAGGTTTAAATTTGTCTTTGTATAACAGAAAACCAAGTACACTAGCACTAACAAATTGGGCTCATTTTCCACACCAAAAAAAAAAGAGAAAAAATCCAAAGAAGACAGTTTAGCACTAACACAACTTCGTATCTTTCTTCTTCGTGCTTCCAAAATTGTGTCACACTTCTCAGGATTGAAGTATTACACTAAGTCCCAGACAGGAAGGAAGAGAAAGAGCGAAACACATGTGCTACCTGTCTGATAACTTTCCTGGAAACCTCCCCCAGGAGACTTCACTACTTTTTCATTGTCCAGGACTGTATTTTCCAGCAAGGGAGACTGGTGTAATGAATATTTAACTAAGTACATAGCCATACTGAAGGAAAGTAGGCTTCTCTAACCAAGGAAGAAGGGAGGACAGGCGTGGCGTAGCCAACTACGTGCCAGTTCTCCGAAGCTTTAGCTGAGATCTCTAGTACAGATCCTCTTCTCTGCCTCCTTTAAGCCCTTTACCTGTGGAGCTCAACCAATTAAAATAAATCCTCTCATTTTCTTTAATGTCTAGGTATTGAAGGAGTTGAAGATTTCAGATTTGCTACCTCACACAAATTACAACTCTGTTTGAGACAGACAGTCCTGCTTGACTTAGAATAATACAGGGTGTGGTCCCAAAGTCATTTATTTTCATCCAAGACATGTTCTGCTGTACTCTAACTTTATTCATGTTTTCCTGAACTGGGAATGGGCTGCGACTGATTGTGTCTATAACTCTGGCTAGCACAGCAAGTTCAGCAGTTCTGATCTCCCCGAGAACTCACACGTAGAACCCAAGAGAGGCCTCGAGGGCACACAGTTTAAGGCACCACTCATGATGCAACTCAGCCTGGGACAGCGGAGGGGCCAACAGTACCACTTGACATTTATTAATGTATTTTAGTTCATTCACCTAACACATATTTTTTAAATATTTTTAAAATATTTTATCATGTACAAAATTGATATTAAGTAATTGGGGTAATATAGAGATATATTTAGTAGGCACAAGCACACCTTGAAAGATTGTACAAGTTAACGCAGAGCATATGACAGGTATCAAAATAACCACAATACAAAGTAGATCGTGATAAGCACAATTAGATTATAGTAAATACATTGTGTGTCCAAAAAAATACAAAGGACAGAAAAAAATCACCTCTTTTGTGGGTGTTTAGGAAGGTGACTTTGGCATGCATCTGTGCCCTGAGCATGGATAGAATTTTGATAAGTAAACATATGAAAAAAGTAGTTCAAGTGGAGGGAAGATATAAGTACAGTATGAAAATGTAGCAAAGAAAAAAAAGTGGAGAGCTCCGTATTCAGGAAATCTAGGAGATACTCAGAAAATAAAGCTGTCGATACGGGTTGAAACCAAGCTATAAGACCACAGCAGTCCACCTCTTGGATGATTTGGATATAGCCAGCTGTCCTGGGTTGTAAAACTGGCAAACAGCTTTTTTAAAAAGTTACATCTCAACGGGGCAGAAAAAAATTTACAAGGTTTCCAAAGTGAATGGTCTAAGAAAAGAGAGGTTAAGAGCCCAGAGGTGGGAAGGAGTCTGTCTAAAGGTCAGTCAACGGAGGGGAATATGAGGGCTCTCTTGGTCACCTGCTGAAGGTCATACCTGAAACACAAACGCAGGTGTACGGCCCGAGCTGCTTTCATGAAATATGGAATGGGACCATGACATTGAGCTAAAATGCAGTTACCACACTCAGTACCTTTTCAGTATTCTTATTTAGAGAGTTGAACGTTTTCAATTAAATGCGTCATAGTTTTTGTGACAATGGCTTTATTTTTAAAATTGAAAAGCAGATCTGTTCTCAAAGTTTATTAAACCAATGCGCATTTTTAACTGCATGCCAACCAGCCTGCAGTGCTGGGAGTACAAAAACAACACCAAAGGCAAAATTTCGCTTGTTCCGCCTGTTCCTAAACCAAGAATTTCCCCTTTACTTGGCATTGAGGCCAGCATGGCCGTGTCTTGCTGTCACTCTTCTTTAAGAAATTAATAACGTTAGTATAGCAAGTGCTGCTCTCCTACCAGTAACCCTGAGTAACCGATTCTTTAATCTGAAGGTGAGTGGTTGAAGATTATTTTCATAATTGCCACCTACTTTGATGGATACAGTGAACCGCTTTTTCAAGTGTCAATGAAAATATCATCTCAAACATATAATTTGATTCATAAATCACACTGAAAGTTTGCCCTTGCTCAAAGGCAGAAAAAATCTAAGAGTGAATAGGTGTAGGTGGGGATAAAAATAGGTTCTCAAACAGAATGCTGGGTGACAAAGGTGACGGTAAGAGACACTTCCCACTAAATAACTCAGGATGATCGGGGCATCTGAGAGCGGCGGTCCAGACACCAGAAAAATGCTGACAGACCCAAGCTCCAGGATGTTCTTCATCCTTCCATAGTCGGCCCCAATAATATAGACGTAATGGATCTGAAAGGAATTTGAAGTTCAAGAAGGAATCAAAAATAAATAGTACAGAAGCTATAGCCTCTGTGTGTGGGGGGGCGCTGTGTGACATTGGAAAGCCCCCAATATCCATTACATCCTCTCCCGCGAATCCTCCAATTGCTCCTCATAGTTAAACACCATTTTTTAGCCTTCTGAACTCAACCCATCAGAGCTAAACAAAACACTTTCTTCATTCCTCATTTTTGCTACTATTTTTTCCTCTCTCTAAAATGTTTCCTGCATCTCATAATGTCAAAAATCCTACTGATCACTCAAGGTACTAATGAAATGTTTGCTGTATAAAACTTCGTCATATTTTACCCGTTAAAAGTAACCTCTGAACTTTCAAAACAGTAATGACCTTTGTGATGATTCATATCGCACATTCTCTCTTGTATTATAACTTGACAAAGATCTGGGGTAGAGAGCCTGGTCTCCAAGAGAGACAGACAGAGTTTCAGTCATTGTATTTGCATGAACACCTGCTATCCCTCCCGGCAGGCATGGCAATCAAGACTTTAAGTGGCAGGTGCAGAAACTGATGATCCTGAGCAAAGAGGAGAAATGAAGAATTGCCCTCCCTGTCTCTACTTTTCAGGAAAGGGCCCGGGTAGGAAAAGGGTGCACTCTGAGGCAGGGAAGTCAACGTGTCTGAGCTGCCCAAAAGTAAGACCCGATGGCTTGGCTCTCTCAGACCACTTACACTTAATTGCAGATATTTGCTTAATTGAATACACTAGTCTATCGGTTTATGACTTTAAGGACATATGTGGAACCTATACAGCCTTCGAGACAGCACAGAGAAGCAGTAGAAAATGACGCAGAACAACTCATGAAGGCAGCAGCCACATAACTGTGGATTAAGTTCACCACGGGACAAAAAGATGGTGCTTTTCCCAGCAAAAGCAAAAGATTTCAACAGCTGTGTTTATTAACAGGCATCAGATATTTAGGCAAATGATGCTAATAACTGCAGGGACGGTAGCCTTATTGTGCAACCATGAATATAGTAGTTAGACGTGAAGCTGCGAAAGAATGAAGACTGAATGAAAGTGGCCATCATTTCATGTTTCTCCACCTCCCTTATGTACAAAGCCCATTGGTTTATTATTTATGAAAACTGAACACGCAGAACTGTCCAGAATTAAATGGGGTTGCCAGCTTGTTTTAAAACCCCAATTCTACTTCACTAGAGCCTCTGCTCATCAGAGCGCATGCGACACCCCTGAGCTGCTTATCTGTAACCTTCAGCCTGGTCCCAGCCTATCTCTCCTCAGTGACCCAAAAGTTGCCTCTCAGCTCAACAACCTAGCTCTCTTAATCTTGCCCTCCCTGGTGCACGGGAAGAGTCTTATGGGAGCAGGAGTGTTAGGGGATGGACATGGACCAGCAGGTCACAGACATAAAAAAAAAGACATAAACTTGGCCTTTTGCAGTACTGGGAGCTCTCTCCAAACAACAGAAGTAGAGCACGTTTGTCTCACTCCCCAAATGATCATAGTCTATGATGACTATGATGTCATGTTAAATAACGTTACAACAGCCAGATTACTAAGGCTCATTGCCGTGTTCCAGCTGACCAAAGCACTGCTTGGCTGTTGGCTGCAGTATGACTCTTGGTTGCAACTGAATTCTCTTCAGAAGTCTCATGCAGCAGGGATGGGTTGAAAATTCAGTGTGTGATTGTATCTAATGAAACCAATCTTTGAATATGAAAATTCTTAAGAACTATATTCAGCTATATTACTTTCATTGGTGTCATTTACTTGCTCCAAAACCAGATCAAAAATAAATTATCAAATTCCAAATTTTTGCTCATGGGCCATATGTTTCAATAGTAATTAATGGAAATTTTAAGCAAAGAACTGTTAAAATAAGTGTTTGGAGACTGTAAAGAAGTAGATTGTGAATTACCTTTGTTGAAAATGAAAAATAGAGGGGAATGTTAGTTATGTTTACATATGAATTGTCACATACTATAAGTAAAGGTTATACTTATTCAGTATCTTATAACAGTAAAATTGACTCTGCCCACATCTATTTATTAAAAGGATAAAATTAAAATATTTCTTTTAAAAATTACAGGGGCTGTTGGCTTATAACTTTAAGAATACAAATGTTTGTTATCAGAAACAGTTTTTGTTAGAAGAATTCATTAACTTTTTTTTGCTTAAATAATGTCTCCCATGAGAAGTTAATTTTTCTCTCCAACTTTGAGATAATTAATCCACTAGCTGTGATTTTATGGATCTAGTTCTAATTTACTTGATCCACATAAAAGACTAGAAATATACTATTAAAATTGAAAACATATGTGAAGGAGATTGATTTCCAGAGTGGTGGTGTGAGGAGTGTGGACCCTCTCTCCAGTGATACAATTCAGCTGCTAAAAATATCATCTCTAGAAATCAACCTCAGGGCACACAACAATGGAAGACATGTACTCAAGAAAATCTACTAAATCTCAGTAAGAACATTAAGAGCCTGAAGCGTTAGAGCCATGACTTGCTCCACCACCCCCTCCCCAGCCCAGCCCCCAGCTCAGGATGATGGAGCTGTACTGCAGGTGTGTGCAGCCAAGACCAGGATGCTCTTCTACCTAGCTGCCATTCAAGGATGGATAGCGCTAACAGCTATACAGATACAACACTCACCCAATAAAACTGGAGTACATATTCTTCCCCAGTACATATGGAACATTCTCCAGGAGAGCTCATACGCTAGGCCATCAATAAGCCTCCATACATTTAACTGCAATTATACAAAGCATATGCTCTGGCTACAACGGAATGAAGTTAGAACTCAATAACAGAAGGAAATTTGGAAAATGTACAAATATGTAAAAATTAACACACTGTGAGATAACCAATGGGTCAAAAAAGAGATCACAAAAAAATTTGAAAATACTTTGAGATAAATAAAAACAAAAATACAACATACCAAAACTTATGATGTAGTGAAAGCGATATTTAGGAAAAACTTTATAGCTACAGATATCAATATTAAAGAGCAAGATTTTAAATTAATAACCTAACCATCCACCCTTAAAAACTGGTGAAAAAAAGCAAACTAAACTTAAAGCAAAATGAGGGAAGGAAATAACAATAATAATAAATAATTAATTAATTAAATAATAAATATTACAGTAGAAATAGAGAATAGAAAAACAATATAGAAAACCAACAAAAAGCAATGGCTTGTTCTTTAAAAAGGCCAATAGACATTTGGTTAGACTAACCAATAACAAAAAAAAGAGAGAGAGAGAAGACCCAGATGACAAAATCAACAATGAAAAATGGGCATTACTATCAACCTTCAAAAAAAAGATTATAATAAATTCATTTGAAACAATGTATGACAATAAATTCCTTGAAAATACAAAGTACCAAATAAATGTAATCTGAATAGATGGATAAAAACTAAAGAGATTGAAATAGTAATTTTAAATTCACCTACTAGGCTCAGATGACTTCATTGGTAAACTCTATCAGATGTTTAAAGAAGAATTAACATGAATTCTTTCAAAAATAGAAAACAAGGGAACCCTTTCCAACTCCTTCCATGAGGCCAAATGACTGTGATACCAAAACCAAGGACATCACAAGAAAAGAGACCACAGGCCAGTATCTCTTAGGAATATAGATCTAAAACCCTCAACAAAATATGAGCAAACTGAATTTGGAAATATATAAAAAGGCTTATATATCATGATCAAGTGAGATTTACCCAAGGAATTCAAGTTTGTTTTATATATGAAAATTAACCAATATAATATACCATATTAATAAAGAACAAAACCATATGGTCATCTCAGTAGGAAAAAAAATGAGAAAAATCCAATACCCTTTCATGACAGAACAGAAAAATATACAAACAAACAATATACTTGTCAAACTAGGAATAGAAAGGAACTTCCTCAACCTGATAATAAAGGACATCAACAAAAATCTACAGCTAATGTGAGTCCTAACGGTGAAAGACTGGATGCTTTTGCCCTCAGATTAAAAACAAGACAAGGACACCTGTTTGGCCAAAACAGGCCATGTGTCTCCAAAGTTCCGTACCATTGCTCATGCTACTCCGCCTGCACAGAACACCCTCACTGGCTGGTTATCCTCCAAGTTCTGTTCCCGCTTCACAACTTCCTCTGATTTCCTGTCCCAGGTGGATTTCTTTGCCCTCCAAACTCATAGCACATAGAGGAAGTACCAATCGGTTATATGCTTCCCTGTGGTATCACTTGATTTGCTATCTGGTATCATAATTTAATTCACGTATTGTTTTGACCATATATGTCCTACCTCCCTACCTAGATTATAAATTCCTTGAGAATATGGCTTTTTTTCCTTTGTGTTTCTCAGATGTTCTAGAGCAGTATAATAGAAAAAGAAGTTTCCAAATAAGTATTTTCTGAACAAAATTATTTCCAGAGCCACCTATCCAAGAGAGAGACCAAGGATCTACAGCTGGGAGAATTCTGCTATTGTTCTGGCTCTTCTGTTGTAACACAGAAGAAAATGTGTAAAGCTACTAACCTCCCCAAATGCAGGAATTTTTTCTAAATACACTAGGTTGTTGGAAGCATACTCACTCCTCTCTTAGAAAGAGAGGTCAAATGGTGTGAACTCCATGTGGAGGAATCATAAGATTATGTGGAATCCGATTCTCTGGTGCAAGGGGAGGACAAGCCCAATGACTTAGCATAAAATTACGCATTTATCAATATAGCCTTGTTCTTCTATCGCAAGCCTATTGTTGTCTGTGGAGCCCTGGTTCTTATGAAATCAGTTTATCTGTTTCATACAACAGAGCTATCAGTGAGAAGCACTGCAAACAACTGGACTTTTTGTTCAGCGCCCATTTGTGCAACACTGGGAGTCTCAAAGGCCAAGGTTGTAATGTCCTATTCCTTCAGCTCTTGGTGGACTCAACCATGAGCCCTTCCAAACAGCTGCTGAAGAAAATCACAATCACCACATGTGTCTTTCTATGTGTGAAACTAATTTGAAAATAAGAAAATTCAAAGAAGTTTGGCGAGGTTTACTCACATGGCAAATTAATCCCTCTGTAGGAAAAAAGAATATTCAAACACAGATGAAGATTTCATCATTTGAAAGCAGGAGAAGAAAAGCATCAACCAACCTTAAGGGAGAGGCAGCGTGTTCCTTGGAAAAGCCCAGTGAGCCAGGACCACGGGGGCCCAAGGCTGCCTGGGAGGCTGCAGTGCAGTGCGCTGAGCCAACCTGAATTGGCAGGTGTTTTCAGGGCACTTCCAACTCTCTAAAAGCAAAGAGTGGCTGCCAGAGTCACCTGCTGATTTATGGGACAAAAGCTTGAACAGACAGGAAAGGCTTTCTGGAGTGATGAACAGACAGGCTGTCTCGGATGAGTGAACAAAGAGGGAGAGTTTTTCAGTGTGAAGAGATGAGACCATTTCTCTGGCAGACACCACATGTTGACCAACATTATTTCTGTTATCATTTTACTGAGCCCACCTCCCCTACAGAAGCTAAATGAACTGTTCTGGCCAGTGAAGTGTAAGGGAAACTCTTCTGGAATCTAGAAAAGGGTTTTCTTTCTTAATGAAAAAATCACCCATGGCTTGTGCCACTCTCTTTATCCCTCCTGCATTGACAAGGGGTGTTACCATAAGGAAAAGGTCCAAAGAATTGTACAGAAAGCAACTCTGACATCACTGAGCCACTGAACCAACTCCAGTAGCCACCTACTTCTACACTTCCCACTATGAGACAAAAATAGCCCTGCCTGGTGTGGCTCAGTGGATTGAGTGCCAGCCTGTGAACCAAAGGGTCATTGGTCTGATTCCCAATCAGGGCACATGCCTGGGTTTGGGGCCAGGTCCCTAGTGGGGGGCGGGGGCGGTGCAAGAGGCAACCACATATTAATGTTTCCCTTTCTTTCTCCCTTCCTTCCCTTCTCTAAAAATAAATAAATAAAATATTTTTTAAAATAGATGTCTTTTTATTAATTCACTCTTGGTAAAGGATTTTTATTCCTTGCAGCTAAAGGCATTCATAACTAATTCTATTGCTATACCAGGATGGGGAAAAGACAGCACTTACAATTTTGATAAGAGATGCTGAGGCTTCATGCAGAAGAATGTGGAAAGTCATTGTGGAATTTGTATCACAGTGTTTTATTTCCCATAGCTACCATTCTATTAGGCCCTGTATTAAAAGTCACTTGGAGCTCTGTTGATTAGAGCATCCTCCAAATATATCAAGGTTGTGGGTTCGATTTCCAGTCAGGGCACATATGAGAATCAACCAATGAATATATAAATATGAGCAACAAATTGATGTTTCTCTCTTTGCCCCTTCCTCTTTCTCTCTAAAATCAATAAACAAAAATTTTTATAAAGTCATGTGGACTATGGCTACCCACAATCTTGCTAGTTACTATGCACAGCCCTGAAATACAGCAGCCCAGGTATCCATTCTAATGAATCCTCAGAGTCCTAGGGGACCCTGTTTGTGTTGGAGACTCTCAACTGGTAGTTTTAAGCCTCTGATAAGGGTATAAAAAATATTTTCAATGTAGTCAACAAACTGAAATAAGTTGGAGTCTATACCAGAAAAGAGTAACTGTCCTGCTCCCATCAACAGGGTAAATCTAAACCCTGGGAGCAGTGGATATCAAAGTGTGGTTCCCAGGACTGCTGCATCTATGTCACCTGAGAGCTTGTTAGAGAAGCTACGGTGGAAAACAGAATGGAGGTTCTTCAAAAAATTAAAAGTGGATCTGCCTTATGACCCAGCAATTCCACTTCTGGGGATTTATTTGAAGAAACCCAAAACACTAACTCAAAAGCATGTGTGCACCCCCACCTTCACTGCAGTGTTATTTATGATAGACAAGATGTGGAAGCAGCCCAATTACCCATCAATTGAAGAGTGGATAAAAAGCTACGATACATACATACAACAGATTATTACTCAGCCATAAAAAAGAATGAAATCTTACCACTTGCAACAACATGGATAGTCCTAGAAGGTATTATGCTCAGCCAGAGAAACACAAGTACCATACGATTTCACTTACAAGTGGAATCTATACAACTAAATAAATGAACAAACAAAACTGAAACACTCATAGACAAATAGGTGGATGAGTGGATTCACTCATAGTGAATAGGTGGATGCCAGAGGAGCAGGGAATTAAGGAATTAGGTAAAAGAGGTAAATAGATTAAGAAGCACAAATAAGTAGTTACAAAATAGTCACGGGAATGTAAGTAAAGCTTGGGGAATGTAGTCAGTAATACTATAATAACTAAGTATGGTGCCAGTTGGGGTAATGAAAATATTGAGAGGACTACTTCTTTAAGTATATAATTTCTAACCACTGTGCTATACACCTGAAACCAATACAAAATAAAATTGAAACAAAAAACACAAATGCTAAGGTCCCTGCAGACAAACTGGATCACAATAGAACTTTAACAACTTCGACTGTACAGTATAAGGGCATGTCAGGTGATGTGCTCTCTCTTCTTACTCACATTTTTTTTCCTCCCACATTCTTTTAATCTCCATGTTTTTCCTTCTGTTCTGTTGATGTTAAAAACCTTCAGATAATATCCAAATTCATCGTTTGGTCACATTAATTATGAAGATGATGATCACTGGCCTCACACCAAGACTCATAGGAGATTTTCTTTTTTAAAATATATTTTATTGATTATGCTATTACAGTTGTCCCATTCCCCCCCTTTTATTCCCCTCTACCCTGCACAACCCCTCCCATCCACATTCCCCCACTTTAGTTCATGTCCATGTGTCATAAATTCTTTAGCTTCTACATTTTCCACACTATTCTTGCCCCCCCATCTATTTTCTACTACCATCTATGCTACTTGTTCTCTGTACCTTTTCCCCCTCTCTCCTCCTCCGACTCCCCTGTTGCTAACCCTCCATGTGATCTCCATTTCTGTGATTCTGTTCCTGTTGTAGTGGTTTCCTTAGTTTGCTTTTGTTTTAGGTGTGGTTGTTAATATCTGTGAGTTTGCTGTCATTTTACTGTTCATATTTTTTATCTTCTTTTTCTCAGATAAGTCCCTTTAACATTTCATATAATAAGAGCTTGGTGATGATGAACTCCTTTAACTTGACCTTGTCTGGGAAGCACTTTATCTACCCTTCCATTCTAAATGAAGGCTTTGCTGGATAGAGCAATCTTGGATGCAGGTCCTTGCCTTTCAAGACTTGGAATACTTCTTTCCAGCCCCTTCTTGCCTGCAACGTTTCTTTTGAGAAACTGAGATTTTCCACTTATAGATAAAAAATACATAACCCAGTACCTAGGAATAAACTTAACTAAGGAGTTAAAAGTCTTGTACCTGGAAAACTATAGAACACTGAAGAAAGAAATTGAGGAAGATACAGATAAATGGAAGCATATAACTTTTTCATGGACAGGAAGAATTAACATCATTAAAATATCCATACTACCCAAAACAATTTATAGATTCAGTGCAGTTCCTATTAAAATACCAATGGCATATTTCACAAATCTAGAAAAAATATTTCAAAAATTTGTATGAAACCAAGAAAGACCCTGAATATCCTCCACAGTCTTAAGAAAGAACAAAGTTGGAGTTATCACAATACCTGATATCAAATTATACTACCAGGCCACTGTAATCAAAACAGTCTGGTACTGGCATAAGAACAGACACATAGATCAATGGAACAAAATAGAGAGCCCAGAAATAAATCCAAGTCTCTAGGTCAACTAATATTTGACAAAGGGGCATGAGCATACAATGGAGTAAAAATAGCCTCTTCAATAACTGGTGCTGGGAAAAATGGACTGGTACATGCAAAAAAATGAAGCTAGGCCACCAACTCACACCATATACCAGGATAAATTCAAAATAGATAAAAAACTTAAACATAAGCCATGACACCATAAAAGTCCTAGAGGAAAACATAGGCAGTAAAATTTCAGATATCTCACACAGCAATATTTTCAAAAACATATCCCCTAGGGCAAGAGAAATAAAGGAAAGAATAAACAAGTGGTACTACACCAAATTGAAAAGCTTCTGCACAGCTAAAGAAAACATCATCAAAATGAAAAGGGAACTGACTGTATGGGAGAACCTATTTGCCAATGATACATTGGATAAGAGTTTAATATCCAAAATATATAAAGAACTCATATGACTCAACACCAGGAAGACAAACAATCCAATTAAAAAATGGGCAAAGGACCTGAACAGACTCTTCTCCAAGGAGGACATACAGAGGGCCCAGAGACATATGAAAAAATGCTCAACATCACTAGCCATCAGAGAGATGCAAATTAAAACCACAATGACATATCACCTGTCAGAATGGCCATCATTAATAAATCAACAAACAAGTGCTGGCAAGGATGTGGAGAAAAGGGAACCTTAGTGCAGACTGTTGCAGCCACTGTGGAGAACAGTATGGAATTTCCTCAAAAAAATTAAAAATGGAACAGCCTTTTGACCCAGTGATTCCATCACTGGGAATATACTCTAAGAATCCCAAAACACCAATCCAAACTTATGCACCTCTGTGTTCATAGCAGTGCTATTTACAATAGCCCAGTGCTGCAAACAGCCTAAGTGCCCATCAGTAAGTGAGTGGATTAAAAATCTGTGATTCATTTACACAATGGAATACTATGAAGCAGAAAGAAAGAAGGAATTCCTACCTTTTGCAACAGCATGGCTGGAACTGGAGACTATTACGCTAAGTGAAATAAGCCAGTTTGTAAAAGACAAATACTATATGACTACTTATAAGAGGAATCTAATGAACAAAATAAACTAATGAGCAAAACAGAACCAGAGACATGGAAACATGGAACAGACTAACAGCTTCCAGAGGGGGTGGGAGGGGAAGTGGTGGTAAGAAGGGGAAGGGACATGTGTCAAAGAACATGTATGAATGACCCACAGACATGGACAATGAAGTGGGGAATGACTGTGGGAGTTGGGCGGGGTGGAGGATGGCAAAGAGGGAAAAATTAGGACAACTGTAATAAAATAAATAAGAATAATTAAAAAAGGAAAAAATATGTAAAATGAGGATAATAGTAATGCTAATTATATAGAGTTTTCACTATGATTAAATAATTTAAAACAAGGAATGCACTTATGATAGTCCCTGGCACAGAGAAAAAGCTTAATAAATGTTAGCTATTATTATAAAAAATAAAAAATATATAACTCAAAAGTCCATCCTCTAAGTATTTAACAACAGATTATTAGACCCGGTGGGAAGCAGAATGAGAAGTCCCAGTCCATGTCCATCCCCAGTCCTATGAAAGACACTGAACCTCTTTCTTCATTTAATCCACCCTAAATCCTGGGCCTTTCCTCTCATTTACCTTTCCTTTCCTGTCTTAGTCCTCTTAGGCTGCTATAGGAAAAGTATAATACACTGAATAACTTAAACAACAAACATTTATTTCTCACAGTTATGGAGGCCGAGAAGTCCAAGGTCAAGGTGCCAGCAGACTCAGTATCTGGTGCAAGCCAGCTTCCCGGTTCGTAGATGGTCATCATCTTGCTGAGTCCTCAGATGACAGAAGGAGCGAGAGAGGTCTCGAGCCTCTTTTACAAGGGCACTGATCCCATTAGTGATGGTGGAGCCCTCACGACTTAATCATCTCCCAAGGGCACCATTTCCTAATACCACTACATTGTGGTTTAGGATTTTAACATATGAATCTGGGGGACACATTCAGTCAGTCACTGATGCCCTCTTTCTAGCAGTCAATCAGCTCTCACATCATCTCCAAAGTAGCCCGTACCATCAACCTTGACACCTTTCAATCTCCAATTATTATCTTTGCTTCCACCTAAACCTCACGCTATTTTCATTTCTTCCTGCTAGGAGAGGGAAGGTGGAGCTTCATTGATCTGTAGGTATATATCTTAGTGATTCCATCTAATTATCTTGTGTTAAAGACAAGGCATTAATGTTCCATCTGTTTTTAATTGGCTGTCACTGCAGTCATAGACGGTCCTGTTTGAAGAAGTGAGCTCAGCGTGAACCACTTCCCCCACCCCTAGTTCCCTTTCACAAACCTCTAATTTATGTAAATGTTCACAAGCCTGTGTTCATATGCTCCCCACTGTGCGTTCCCTAGCAGATTTTTCAAACATATTCCTCATGTGTTTTCCGTATCTCTTGAAGGCTTTGGAAAATGTGATTTGTTATATGTTCATTAGAATGTCATTTAACACTGTGCCTCCGCCTAGAGATACAAAATGGCATGAAGGACAAACAAAAGCCATAAGATCCCTCGGTCTGGGTGTATTAGGCCTCTCCCCAGTTGTAATCAAGTGCCCTCCCTTAAGCACCTAAAAAACAATTTTTTAAAGTGCTATAGGACAGACGTCTCCACAGGTGGCAGGTGTTTCAAGGGACATCAAAGGTTATAATAGAAGTAACACCTTCATATGTCTGCATATACTATTTTACGAAGGCTGTATTCTGCTAACCTTTATATTCTTTTTTCTTTGGTTCTGATATTTCTCCATATCTATTTTATTAGGCCCTTTGAGGCTACCACAAATCCTTTTTGGAAAAAAGAAAAACAAAATCGATGATGTATTCTTAATCAGTGTTGATACTAATTATGATATTAATCATAAATAGTATATTTATTACTTTTAAGAATAATTAAATGATAATAGCGTAATTCATATAGTGATTTTAACTTTTTAAGCATTTTATTAATATTTCTGAAGGGTCCTTACAGTAAATCCAGGAGCATGAATTTTTTTTCTTTTCATAGGAAAGAAACTAAAATCCAGAGGTGTGACTCTCCCAAGGTTATGCACTTGATTATTATTAACAATAATAAACAAAAACAACAGCAGCACCGGCAGCTTATTCTAGTTGCTCATGGCTAACCAGGACTTAAACTCAGGTCTCCTGACCCCAAAGCGAACACTGTTTTCTCCCTAGAGAGAGATCTACCTTTCTAGAATCCTTGGCAGAAGGCAACTGTTACTGGATTACCAGGAAGGAGAAATAATTAAAAGCTGAGCCTATGATACACATCGTTAGTCACCAATGTATGACACAATATTCACTTAGTTGCTCAACTCTGTGTTAAGCAACTATGGACAAGAAAGAGGTAGGACCAAATAATAAAAAGTCGATGGTCTGGGATCCACTTGTTGGCAAAACAAAGATTAATCACTACTCTTATCATGTACTGGGAATGCCTAATCACTCCCATTTAAATCCATTTCTTGTCTTCCACTAACGTATGAACTTGGACTAGGCCATTGAGCTCTGTGCACCTTGACTGTGTTGCCCATAAAATAATGTTATCGGACTAGATAATCTCTAAGGTTCCTACATTCTAATAGTATCTGCTTCTATGAATGAGAGGCAGACAGGCTGTTTTAACCACTTTTGCAAAGCAGCAACGTGGCCAGCAATGCTCAGTGGCCGTCAGGGTGGGTCTGACCAGCCTGGCTCAGGGTTCCAAGGCTGCAGCGTGCAGCAGAATCCAGAACTCTGATCCCCGGGCCACACCTTGAGAATCACCTCTCCTCTCTTTTTAATGCTGACTGCGTTTGGTGATTCACCTGAACAGGACCTGCTTCCAGGGGTGTAGGTGGAGCCATTAGTCATCTTCGTTCTGGATGAAAATAGTAACGGCTTTTTAAGGCTTTTTAAGATTTTTGTGTTCCAGTGAAGTACACAAATTTTCTATTTCTAACAAGGACATTCTTGAAAAATATACTGAATAGTAAACTATCTGAAGAGAGTAAATCTCTCTACTAAAAGAGTAGAAAGAGAGAAATTAGAAAATGGCAAACTGGAAATGCCATCCTGCAGATGTTTCTTTGGGACCATTGGCCCCCAGCGTTTGTGGTTTATCATTCTCTCCGGTTAGTAGAGGAACTCTTTCCCTTTTCTTCTTTGCTTCTTCAAAGATTATCTCAGAATGGAGCTGTTTTGAACTCAGACAATAGTCCTTTTTTTCTTCCCAGAGGTCTTAAGCACTTAACAGTTAGGTTTATCTTCCCGGAGCACCTGGAACATTGGTGGTGGAGGGCGAGACTCTCAGAGTCTCAGCCCGGGCTCTCCTTTCCACGTGAGCTAATGAGCCATTGTTCAATGTATCATTACTCTGTCTCAATTCCCATTTTCTTCCTTTCCCTCTTCCCACAGCTTTCTTTGGTCTTTATGGGCATCTAAAGTGCCCCAGAGTATGTATCTCATGGTAATGCTCCCTATTTGATATATCAAAACTAATTCCAGTAGTTTCTGTGCAGTAGGCGAGTTCAAAACAAAACGTGCCATCTATTTCAAATATGAAGAAATAATGAGTGAAAGCCCGGAGATAACAGTTAAGCCCACTAAACAACAACAACAACAACCTGTAAATGCCACCACTCTCTTTCATGACATTTTTCTTATTGCTGGATGCCCCATACCACCAGGCAATCCGGTAACAGAATTGATTTTTATATGACTCTGGCTCAGGAGCATGCAACCATTATAAGGAAGGTAGAAGTGCTAAGGAGGGGGAAAAAGTAAATTTCTATGCCTTCTCCTCAGCAAAGCTCACAATTCTTTTGCAGGAAATAACATCCACGCAGGTAGCATGAGGAAACAGCATTTTTCAGCCACTGCATTTGATTGCTGGACACCCAACTCAGATATCTCATGAACCTACAAAGTCCCCACTTGGCCACTAATTTTTACTAATGGGTGCCCTCACTTAACCTCTTTGTGAATATAAAATGAAGAAAAAGATACCTGCCCGTTGTAAGTCAGCACCATAGAAAAATTTAAATGCAGAGTTATTACCTCAAGGGAATTTATAAAATCATTTAAAAATCCCACCCCCCCAAAAAAAAAATTTTAATCCTATGCAGGGACAGGCATAGCAAAGCATTCTCCTCAGTCAAGCAGAAAGCAGGGGGAGGGCAAGCTGCTCACTTTCCATCTGACAGACTGGCCCTGCATCAGTTCTGTTGGTGTGAATCCAGGTTTCGCACCGCCCGCCACGGCTGGCCATGAATTTTCACAACAGGCTTCTTTTCTGCTTCTGCTCAGTTTCCTCCTTTGACAGGGACTCCTTTCATCTCCAACTCCATCTTCCAGATCACATCTTTATCAAGCTGGCCCAAACATCTGAAGCTGACATCACCTGGCCTTACAACCTCTCTCATCGATAAGCAAAATCCATCGTATTCTGACCTCTATACCCCTTGGCTGTGATGAAAACATGCATTTGAACAAACCCAGAAGTGCCAGAAACATTTTTAGGGAGGCAGGAATCTCTAAGAGTGAGCAGATGATAATAGCATACCAACCAACTCAAACTAGAATAAAACCCAGTAAACATGAATAACTCATGCTCCTCCAAAAAAATTTGTTGTAGAGAGTGACTGAAAATAAGGGGCACATTTTTTTCTATTTGTAATAAAAAATACAAATTTTTTGTAATAATTTTTTTTAATTTATTACATTGAAAAACAAATATTTGGGTGATTACTCATCACCACTGCTCCAGGCGGTGCCTGGATTTCAACTTTACATTCCAGTCAGACGAAAGCTTCTTGAACTAGCATGTAAATTCTGCATTTTCTTTTTAGGAGAACTGTGTAGACATTCCTCAGCCTTCAAGGAAATTGCTACTCCGTCCCCCATCTGCCCTCCCTTCTCCCTGCCCCTCACTGGTGAAGCTGCTCTCGCTAGCAGGCTTCCTGACCTGAGTGTGACTGCAGCTGCTTGGGGAGAATGGTAAAGTGTGCTGCGCTCTCATCCTCAAAAGTGAGGAAAGGGGGTGAAGACATTTAACAGCTCTACATATCTGTTAAGAATGTTCACATTCAATCAAGCCAAAAATCTTGGTAACAAAAGATAGCTGTTGTTTTCTTCATGGGAACTCCAGAGGTAAGTGGCCTTATGGTTGGGCCAAGAACTCGGGAATTTCATCAAGGATCCAGGTTTCCTCTTTAATTTCTGCTAATACTTTGAGGTCCTTGTCTCAAAATAGTTTCTCATCACTATATCCCACAAGGGTCTTGGATCAAGTTTCTGTGCAGTTACTCTCTCCTAACAGGGTGACCTTTTTTCCAGTCTATACAGAGAGGGGCAAAAGGTAATCATTGATTTCTGGTTCCTAAGGCCTTTGACACTCAGGTGTGAGAGCAGTAGACTTCCAATCATTTCTACTATTCCAAGAAGGTAAGTTACCACCTAAAAGTAATGATGAAGAAGGAATAAAGTATAAATAAATAAGAGGCTAAAGTAGGCTCGATTACATTAACTCAAATAGCCTATCTAGCTCTAGCTTTCTATTAAATGTAACAGGAAAGAAAGTGTATAGAAGGCCATTCCGATGTAATACGCTACTAGAGACAGAAGGAGCTAGTGCAAGTACACAACAGCACAAGACATAAGAGGAGAGATGCCAACAGGGCTGCTGAGGACAGAGCGAGCAGAGCTGAGTGGGGAAATCAGGAGGGCTTCCGCAGAAGGTGGCGTCTGGGATGGACTTCACGATGTTGGTACAATGAAAATGTGAGCTGAAACAGGAGGGGCGTGATGGAGACCCTTGGATGTCAGGCCACAGAAGTTAGATTTAATGGAGGCAAAAAAGGAAAGAATTAAAATTTGCTGATGATAAGAGATATAATAAAATTTCTACCAAAAAGCAATTAATCTGGAATTGACATAAATAATGCATTAAAGGAAACCGGGGTCTAGAAATCTAGTTAGGAAGACACTGCAACAATCTAGAGAGGAGCGTGAGGCCCGGAGCTGATATTGTAACTGTGAGACAACGAGGAGACAGATGCTTCAGGCCGTAGCAGCTGAAGGAAGGAGTGTGCAGAGAAGAAAAAGGGGATCAGGGGCTGTGCCCTCAGTGACTATGGCTGAACCCGCAGTGCTGTTAGCAGGCACAAGTCAGGAGAAACATCATTTTAGGGAGCTCGAGAGAAATGTGGAGAGAATTTTCACTTTTGAACATGTTGACTTTTAATGTGTTTCCTGACACATGAATAAATGAATCAGGCAGGTTTGAAAATGTGAGCCTGGAGTTTGAGAGAAAGGTAGTTGGGGGTGGGGTAGTACATCTATATACAGAGTGTCAGGTGTCAAACTCATTTTCACTAGGGGCCACATTAGCCTTTCAGTCGCCTTCAAAGGACCAAATGTAATTTTAGGACTGTATAAATGTAACTACTCCTTAACAGTTAAGCAAGAGCTCGGCCCTGCCACCAGGTAGAAACAAGGTGCAAGGTCAGATAAAACAAGGTGGAGGGCCGGATTTGTGTTTGCTGCCTGTGGTGTAGATGAAGCCTAGTGAATGGAAGGAGTAACCAGGGAGAGAACGCAGAAGAAAAAAAGAAAATGAAGGGAAGGGGAGGGGA
>PVKU01010656.1:0-50030 GCA_004027475.1 Anoura caudifer | reverse complement strand
GAGATCACATGGAGGGTTAGCAACAGGGGAGTGGGAGGAGGAGAGGGGGGGACAAGGTACAGAGAATAAGTAGTATAGATGGTGGGTAGAAAAAAAGACAGGGGGAGGGCAAGAATAATGTGGGAAATGTAGAAGCTAAAGAACTTATGACACATGGACATGAACTAAAGGGGGGGAATGTGGGTGGGAGGGGGTGTGCAGGGTGGAGGGGAATGATGGGGGAGAAATGGGACAACTGTAATAGCATAATCAATAAAATATAATTTAAAAAATAAAAAAATTAAAAAATGTTTCCACCACAAAAAGGAAATGGTAATTTTGCGAGATGACAGAGGTGTTAACTAACCCTACTGGGATAATCACTTGACAATACGTTGTTAGTGTATCAAATAAAGACTGAACTTATACAATATTATGTGTCAATCAAGCTGGGGAAAGGAAAACAGCACAGCCATGATTGCTCCACTCCTTCAGAGTGAGGGTCTTATGTCTTCTCTCACAGTTCTGTTGTTCTCCACTTCCCTCTGCTCAAATGCCCCAGCAGGACACACATTCTCATTCATTTTTCTCTCTCTCTTCACCCCCCTTGGAGAGGCCAGTTCTGCAGCCTCTTTGATCTCTCTTTTCTTAAATTAAAAAAATCATAAAACTGCCAAGCTGGTGTGGCTCAGTGGATTAAGCACCAGTCGGCCAACAAAAGGGTCACTAGTTTGATTCCCAGTCACATGCCTGGGTTGCAGGCCAGGTCTCCAGTAGGGGGTGCTCAAGAGGCAACCACACATTGATGTTTCTAGCCCTCTCTTTCTCCTTCCCTTACCCTCTCTAAAAATAAAATTTAAAAAATCTTAAAAAATATATCATAAAACCACTTTATTGAGAAACAGTTTACATGCCACAAATTCATCCATTCGAAGTGTACAGTTCTAGCCATGGCTGGTGTGGCTCAGTGGACCGAGTGCTGGTCTGCAGAGTGGAAGGTTTCCAGTTTGATTACCGGTCAGGGTGCAGGCCTGGGTTGCAGGTTCAGTCCCTGGTTGGGGTGTGCACTAGAGGCAACTGATTGATGTTTCTTTCCCTTGCGTGCCCACAACTGGGGACCTGGGGCCAGGTCCCCAGTTGGGGGCACATGAGAGGCAACCACACACTGATGCCTCTCTCCCTCTCTTTCTCCCTCCCTTGCCCTCTCTAAAAAATAAATAAAATTTTTTTACAGTGTATACTTCTGTAGCTCTGTTTTACAGACTTGAGCAACTGTTACTACAATCAGTTTCGAAGATTTCTTCATCCCTAAACAAAACCCTATACCCATTTGCAATCACTCTGCACTCCTCCTCAATCTTTCTTTCTCTTGGCCCCAGACACCCGCCAATCTACTCTGACTCCGAACATTTGTCTACTCTGGACATTCCATGTAAACATAATCATATAGTAAGCAGCCCTTTGTGATTGTCCTGTTTTCAATAATCACCCATGTGGATGTGAGGGCGATCTGGCTGCGACATCTGTCACCCCATTGATGGCCAGGGTCGATCGGCTGATCTGGCTGGCTAGGCAGGTGTTTCCTCCCTCCCTCCCTCACCGATCCACGTGCTTCGCTCCCAAAGCTGTGCACTTGGTCGATGAGAACTACCTTTCCAGCTAGAGGAGAGGATCAGTTTTCTGTTAAGGGTGTAAGAGCAGCTGCGCTTCCCTGCTGGAACCTCCAAATGAGCTCTCAAAAATCACCCATGTTGTACCAGGTGTCAGTACCTCATTCATTTTTATGACTTTACAACATTTCGTATTGTTTATCCATTCGTCATCAGCTGGTGGACATTTGAGCTGTTGATACTTTTTGGATGTTGTAATTATGCTGCTCAGAGCATTTGTGTACATGTGTTTGCGTGGATGTATGTTTCCATTTCTCCTGGGTACATAATAGAGTGGGATGCCTGAGTCAAATATTCATTCTACATTTAACTTTTTGTGAAATTGCCAGACTTTTTCCCAAAGTAGCTGTACCATTTTTTTTTATACTCACCTGAGGACATGCTTACTGAACTTAGAGAAAAGGGAAAGGAGGAAGAGAGAGAGAAAGAAACATCAATCAGTTGCCTCTCATGCACACCCCAACCAGGGACTGAACCTGCAACCTAGGCCTGTGCCCTGACTGGGAATTGAACCCATGACACTCTGGTTTATGGGACGATGCTCCAACTAACTGAGCCACACCAGCCAGGGCACTGTGCCATTTTACCTTCACATATCAGTGTTTGAAGCTTCCAGTTTCTCCACATCCTTGCCAAGTCGATCTTGTCTTACTGATTGCAGTCATCCTAACGGGTGTAAAGCTCTATCTCATTGTGACTTTGAGTTGCATTTCACTGCTGGCTAATGACGTTGAGCATCTTTTCATGTGCTTATTAGCTATTTGTATATCTTCTTTGGAGAAATATCTATTCAGAGTTTTTGTCCATTTTAAAAACTAGTTTGTCTTTTTTAATTATCAAAGTGCTTTTTATATATTCTGCATACCAATCTTTTATTAGATATATGACTTGCAAATAGTTTCTTCAGTTGTGTGGGTTGTCTTTGTTTACTTTCTTGATGGTGTCCTCTGAAGCACAAAGTTTCTAATTTTAATGAAGTCCAATATATCTATTTTTTCTTTTGTTGCATGTGCTTTTGGTGTCATATCTAAGAAACCCTTGCCTAGTCCAAGGTCAAGAAGTTTTGCAGCCTTTCCACAGGGCTCTGGGGCTGGCATGCTCTGACTGTTGTGAACTGCGACCCAGCTGCTTAGGACAGGCCCCATTCCTCTGGGCAGGCCCTGCCTGGGTATCCTCTCTGGTAGCAAAGACTGGCTGCACTGTCTCTGCTCCCCTCCTCACTCTACATACCGCCCAAATCTCAGGGGCAATCTGAAGGCCTCAGGTGGTCATTTAGCTCAAAGACTTTGGCAGCTGTTTTGCCAGCTTTCATGTGGCTAGTGCTGCTCCAAGTCTGGTCCATTTGCCCCTCATCTCATGCATCTCTAACACTAGCTCCCCACTCTGCATGGAGCAACTCCAGCAGAGACCCGCAGAAAGCCCGAGCTGGCCAGCTGGCTGGCGACCACCCCAAGAGCCATGGCCATACCTGAACCCTTAGAAAGCCCAGAGGGGAGCAACGCGTTCTGCCACTCATTTCTTGGGTGCCTGCTCCAAACCCAACAAATGAATGAACACACCTCTTATTCGTTCGTTCGATTACAATTGTGTGCTTATAATGTACCAAGCGCTGGGAATATAGGAGTTTGTGAGTATTCTTCTATTCTTGGGTTTGAAGTTGGTGGGGAATGCAAGCACCGTGCACAAGTGTGATGAGAGTCTTGGGAGCGGAAGTTTAGGGGTGGTGAGTGTAATCACGTAGGGGCTTAAACTAGCAAAAGTACATCAGGAAAGGCTGTCTCCTGTTCCCACGGAGGCTTATGCTTTTTACCTGAGTGTTTCAAAGCTCTGTCCATACCCCTCCATCCCCGCACAGAATGGGTGTGGGTTTAAAAGCCACACCCCCAAGCACGGCACTTGCTCAACCCCTCGGGGTGAGTGTGGGGCCCACTCCCTCCCTCCCTGTCTGCTCTCCTTCCCCTTTGGCAACTTTTGAACAAACAAAGAGCACAAACCTTGGGAGTGGGAGCAGGTAGGAGAGGGTACAGGGGGGATAAATGGTGACAGAAGGAAACTTCGGTTTGTGTGGGGAACTCACAATACAATACAGTGTGGGGCAAAAGCAGGTTTACAGTTGCAAATGCACAAAACAGTTTATTCTTGTATTATTAATTAATTACTGTATTATTTTCTATATGAACAAACCTACTTTTCCCCTACCTGTATAGAGATGATGTATTATAAAATTGTATACTTAAAACCTATATCATTTTATTAACCAACCTCTCCCCAACAAATTCAATTTTAAAAAAGCCCACAAACCTTAGTGAAAATTGGTCTAGCAACATCCCCTCTCTGCCCAGTACTTGTTTTATAAATAGCTGCTGCCATCTAGTGGACAAAGATGTCCTAACATCCATATACAGACTTCAAAGAAAAGAAAATTCCCCAGCCTTTCCTATTTATGCCCCACCGGTCATTCCATTCTATCGTAACAAAATCCAAAAGCTATTTTTTTCTATGAAAGCACAGGTCCTGGAACATTGTAGGTACTCAGTAAATATTGTTTGAGGAAAGGATTGAGAGCATTATTTTATTTCTTTATATCACATTTTAAGTATGTAAATATTACAGTAATATTGTTGGGAGTAATTGTATTGCTGTGGCTTTAAAGGCAAAAGTTAGTTCCTTAGCAATTTAAAATTGTAACAATTACTGTTGAGTTAAACAAGCTATGGCACTAAAATGTATTTTAAAATATAATCATGTTATTGCTAAATAAGTCCAGCTAAAACCAGCATGTAATTCTTTGTTTGCGTGGAGGTTGAAGGACAGTGAAGTTTTTAAAGCAGGACATGGAGGTTGAAGGACAGTGAAGTTTTTGCTCCTTCCCCCCCAACCCAGTAGTGCCCTGTGCAAATCTCAGAACAAGCATCTAAGCCAGGGTGTCAAACTCATTTTAAGTGGGGCTGCATTAGCCTGGCAGTTGCTTTCAAAGGGCCGAAATAATTTTAGCACTGTGTAAATGTAACTACTCCTTAACTGCTATGGAGTTGAAATTACATTCAGCCCTTTGAAGGCAACCATGAGGCTGATGTGGCCCCGGTAAGAATGAGTTCAACACCCCTGCTCTGGGCCATGGCTCCCCGTCTGACAACCACAGCCTCCTTACAAGAATCCACATAGAAGCAGAATGCTCTTGCCTTCCTACATAGATTTAGGCACACACAGCTAGATGATCCAGCCACTCTTCCCTGATAAGCTTGTTAGGAAAATCAAATCAGAGAAGCAGAAGCCATTTGTTAACACTAAACTGAGTGGAAAATAGAAGATATTGGTGTTCCTGTGGCTGCCTCCTCTCCACCTTCCTCTAAACCAGGGTGTTCAATCTTTTGGCACCCCTGGGCCACACTGGAAGAAGAGTTGTCTTGGGTCACACATTAAATACACAAACACTAACGAAAACTGATGAACAACAAAAAAAAAAGGTTTTAAGTAAATTTACAATTTTCTGTTGGGCCATATTCATTGCCATCCTGGGCTGTGGGTTGGACACTTTTCTCCAATAAATAACATATAATGCTCATTCCAGGGTTTTACCCGCAATGATTATGCTATTTTGTACACTCTAATGTCACTTTGTAATTGTCCTCAATTCATCTTGTGTATGTCAGTCTCTCCTGCTACCCTGTACACATTTATAAGGCTAGAACAAACCTTTTCTAGCTTTTTATCTATTCCCCCAACCAGGGCTCAGCCCACAGCAGAAACCTAATTAAAAACAAAGCAAAGTAAAAAACAAAAGTTGATTTGAATCACTAGGATCCTCAAGTCCCCAGATTGCTTAGACTTCCACTTGCACAGGTCAATCTGCAACTGTGAACACTCAAAAGTACCAGGAAAGAACACGGTGTGACAGCCAACTGCAACTGGTTGAATACTGGGACCTAATTAGGTACATAAATTGCATGTATTACTTGATTTAAATTTCGTTTTTCCAGTAAGCATGAAGCCCAGACACAAAAACACCAGTTTGCAAAAAAACACTGATTGGACATGAGCCAATGCTTCGTAATTCACTATGCCAACATGAAGGGACAAAAATACAGGTCAGTCAAGTTTACCGGACTTTGAATGCCTGATCCCCTCCCCTATGTTATTTGGTTAGCCACCTCCTCTGAACCTCAGGGTCCTCATCTGTAAACACTCTCACTAAGATTAACACTCCTCCCAAGCCCCAATTCTTGTTTTTTCTTCTTTTGAGGGTAACTTTATTAAAGCTGGGGGACAGTGAGACAAGGGCTTGGAGCAGAAGCAATCAAGGGGGCCTTGGAGACAGTCCAGGTTTGCCCAGGTGTGCTCCCAGGAAGAGCCCCCCGTTTTCCATAGCACAGGTCCAGCAACATGTTGTTTCTCTCACCCATATAAAGGAAACATCACCATTTTTCTCTCTCCAATTTCAATTTCACTGATGAAATTTACAGACATAATAAAGGAAAATTAACTGCAGCTATTTCATGAGCGGCAACCACTTGGTTATGCTCACCAAGCTAGACTAAAGCTGAGAATTGTGGTTATTGGGAACTTCCTTTGAAATCTTGTCACAGTAGCATATGAAATGCTACCTGGGTTTCACTCAATCACCACAAAGGCAGAGGAAGGAAGGCTCATGCAGAGATTAGCTCCAGTTACTCTGTGAGCCTAAATTGGGGCCTAAGACCCCTCCCCATGCTGGTGCTGATAGTCCGAACCGGCCACCAGGTGGCAAGCCTGCACCACTAGGCCCTGAATAGGCTTAGCAAGCACCTTGTTCAGGCTTGAGGAAATGGAGGATTAGGTGGGCAGTGATGCACAAAAACTGATTCTTTGCTGGCAGAGAACCATTAAGCATTTTGCTCCTAAGCAGTCTTACCTAAAGGCAGTTGTAGTTGGCTAGATTTGGCAAACAGAACTGTGCTCACAATCAGTTTGTTTCTACTAGATAATTTTAAGGGTTAGGTTGGCTGCAATCTCACATCCTAGACTATTAGCTGCTCAACAGCCTTCCAAACCAGTTTTACTCATAGGTGAGAAGACCCTCACCAGGTCAACTGACAGGCTACCTGTTACCACTTAGCTGCTGGGAGTAAACAGTAACAAAGAGCCTGCTGTGAAGTTTCTGATGGGATGACCCTTGCATACCAGGGTACTGGGTTCCAAATGGCTGTCCTCAAAACTTCCCATTACTTGTGTTGAACACACCATACAATTATTTCAGAATTGCACACCTGTAACCCATTTTTAACCATCACCCCATTAAACTTGAAACAGCAACTTGTTCAGTGACTCAGTTGAAACACTGAACATTTGGGTTTCACCCTCTTTTAAGATGTCTAGATTTTTAAAGAGGTAAACAGATGGACTGCCTTCTGCAATACGGGTGTCCACCCTGCAGCCTCTTGGTCTGAAGGACCACGCCCAACCCATGGAGCTCCACCCATCAGGGGATCCTCTTAATGCTAACACTTCCTAAAAACTTGCCCAACCCCAGAGAGCATTATTTACTGTCTCTGTAGTCAAACTGTTTTAAAGGCTAGTAGTGCCATGTAGTGCATTAGCTAGCAGTGCTAATTTGAGCCTAGAAAAGCCCAAACTATAGGTTCTCCCATTTCATTTACAACCTTCCTCAGGCATTTGCTTATGTTGAGCAATCTAATCTGCATTCCACACCCCAGATACTTAGGCCACCAACCCCAGACCAAATGCCACCCTTGTAGAACACTCAGCCAATTTTATGGTGCCAATTTAAATAGTTTATTTAAGACATCGCATTTTCCACTTTACAATACAGTGCTTATAAAGTGCATTATTTCCCTGTGCACATAGTCCATGTTCAAGTATCAAGAATGCTGTTTTATTATACAGCAGCTCAACTTTTAAAACTGCCATGGAATTTGCTACAAATTTGGGTCCTTCAATATTTTGTGGAACAATGCTAAATCTATGCAAGAGATTGGCTTAATCAACCTCTTCAATGGTGGGCCCAGAGGAAGCACCCCCAGATGGAGGGGCTCCACCCCCAGGGAAGCCCCCAGGCATTCCTCCTGGCATGCCACCTGCACTCTGGTACAGCTTAGTGATGATCGGGTTGCAGACTTTTTCCAGCTCTTTCTGCTGATGTTCAAATTCTTCCTTTTCTGCAGTCTGAGAAGAGAATACAACGTTATTTTAATACAGAGCTTCAGAGAGAAGACGCTCCATGCATGATGCAGTCTGGTAAGACAACAGACACACAGAGTCCTAATTACTGTCACAGTAACAAAGCCTATGTATGAACTCTTTGGGTCACTCAGACATCCAAGGAAGGTAGTTACCAACATGACTTGAATTCTGGTGGAAACCGCGAATGTTTGGACCATTCATCCTTGTGACCCTACACATTTATAAAAATGCACCTACACCCAACCCAAGTAAATAGTTAAAGTAATTACAAACCTGATTCTTATCAAGCCAGTTGATGATTTCATTGCACTTGTCAAGGATCTTCTGTTTGTCCTCATCATTGATCTTGCCTTGAAGTTTTTCATCTTCAACGGTTGCTTTCATGTTGAATGCATAGGATTCAAGGGAGTTCTTGGAAGACACTTTGTCCCGCTGTTTCTCATCTTCAGCTTTGTACTTCTCAGCTTCCTGGACCATACGCTCAATGTCTTCCTTGCTCAGACGGCCTGTGGAGTTATTTAGGCATGTCCCGTTAATACCAGAAACCTACAATCCCTAACTCCATTAGCAATTACATGCAAGCTCTTGGCTAAAAGCCCTGGGAGGAGGAACAGCAGGAATATTTGAGACATGCAACCTCTGAGACTGAACGCATGGCACAAGACCAGATGACATCAACACACTTGAGCCTTAACTTACCTTTGTCATTAGTGATGGTGATCTTGTTCTCTTTTCCTGTGCTCTTATCCACAGCAGAGACATTAAGGATGCCATTGGCATCGATATCAAAGGTGACTTCAATCTGAGGAACACCACGAGGTGCAGGAGGTATGCCTGTGAGCTCAAACTTGCCAAGCAGGTTGTTATCCTTGGTCATGGCGCGTTCACCTTCGTAAACCTTGGTAGAAAACAGAAATTACTACCCTGACCAGTGTGGCTCGGTTGTGTCATTCTGCAAAATGAAAGGTCGTCAGTTTGATCCCTGGAGTCAGAGAATGTATGAAAATAGTTAACTCATCGATGTTTTTCTCCCTCCCTTTCGCTGTGAAAAAAACAAAATGAAACTTAAAAAAAAAAAAAACCAAAAACCCTTAAATATAGAAATTATTAGAAAACGATCAAGTTCTTGTACTAGTTCTAAGTAAAAGCTCTATTAGGGAAGACTGATCATCACTCAGACATCCAAGGAAGGAACTAGCCAACACAAGATTTCTGGTGGAAACTACGAATGGTTTTGGATCCATCATCACAGTGAGCCAAGTCTTTCCCGGGTTTCCAGGACCTCAGTATGTCAAAGCCAACCAAGCTAATGGAGACACATACCTGGATGAGCACCCCGGGCTGGTTGTCCGAGTAGGTGGTGAAGGTCTGCGTCTGCTTGGTGGGAATGGTGGTGTTGCGTTTGATAAGGACAGTCATGACCCCGCCTGCAGTCTCAATGCCGAGGGAAAGAGGAGTGACATCCAGCAGCAGCAAATCTTGAACATTTTCAGATTTGTCTCCAGAGAGGATGGCTGCCTGGACAGCTAGATAAAAAAAAAAAAAAAAAAAAAAAAAAAAAAAAAAAAAAAAAAAAGTTTAAAAAAAGCACAGGACAACTCATTTTTTCACGAACAAACCTCAGTCGCTCAGACATCCAAGGAAGTCAGACTATCACTAGCAAAGCTTATAGTGGAAACTACGAATGTTTAATACTCATCACAGCGAGTCAGTTTAGCCTCCACTAAGAGGTTGCCTCTCAGAATTGTTTAATTAAGACAGTAGGATTACCTGCACCATAAGCAACAGCCTCATCAGGGTTGATGCTTTTATTCAGCTCCTTTCCATTGAAGAAATCCTGCAGGAGTTTCTGAATCTTGGGGATACGGGTAGAACCCCCCACCAAGACAATATCATGGATCTGGGACTTGTCAAGCTTGGCATCCCGAAGAGCCTTCTCTACGGGGTCCAAGGTGCCACGGAAAAGGTCAGCATTCAATTCTTCAAACCGGGCACGGGTGATTGAGGTATAGAAGTCGATTCCTTCATAGAGTGAATCAATCTCAATACTGGCCTGGGTGCTGGAAGAGAGAGTGCGCTTAGCTCGTTCACAAGCAGTACGAAGGCGACGAACAGCTCTCTTATTCTCACTGATGTCCTTCTTGTGCTTGCGCTTGAACTCTGCAATGAAATGGTTGACCATTCGGTTGTCAAAGTCTTCTCCACCTAAGTGAGTGTCACCAGCTGTAGACTTGACCTCAAAGATCCCATCTTCAATTGTGAGAATCGACACATCGAAAGTGCCACCTCCCAAGTCAAAGATCAGCACATTTCTTTCAGCTCCAACCTGCCATCAGAATAAAGATTTATTAATTATCTAAATTTTTGACAGTTCAATTTTTTTTAAATTGAGGCTTGGCTTAACTCAGTTAGCCCTGGCTGGTGTGGCTCAGTGGGTTTAGCATTGGCCTGTAAACCAAAATGTCACTGGAGTTCAACTCTCCATTAGGGAACGTGTACGGGTTGTGCACCAGGTGCCCAGTTAGGGGAGTGTGAAAAGCAACCAATAAATGTATCTCTCGAGCATTGGGTTCCTCACCCTTTCTCCCTCTCTCCCTGACTCTAAAAATATAAAATCTTAAAAACCCCTCAGATATGCATAACAAATGGTACAGACCTTCTTGTCCAAGCCATAAGCAATAGCGGCAGCAGTTGGCTCATTGATGATTCTAAGCACATTTAGACCAGCAATAGTTCCAGCATCTTTGGTAGCCTGACGCTGAGAATCATTGAAATAAGCTGGTACTGTGACGACAGCATTGGTAACAGTCTAGAAAAAAGATTAAAAAAAAAAAAATTAAAGCCAAACCACCAGTCACTTCATAAACACGTTGGCAGTCCCACGCTTATCACCTACTGGAACACACACTCGAAACACAGGACGTTACAGAAAACATTCCGGTGAAATAAAATGGACCAGTTTCTTGGAAGTACCACTATATTCTTGGTCAAAACCCAAGTTATGCATTCACCAGGGAACCTGGCATCTAGTGTTCCCATGTCTCCAGGTATCTTTTTCCCCCCGTAACGCTGCATTACTCACCTTTCCAAGGTAGGCTTCCGCAATTTCCTTCATCTTTGTCAAAACCATAGATGACACCTCTTCTGGATAGAAGCTTTTTGTCTCTCCCTTGTATTCTACTTGGACTTTGGGCCTGCCAGCATCATTCACGACCATGAAAGGCCAGTGCTTCATATCAGATTGGACAACAGCATCATCAAATCTACGTCCAATCAAGCGTTTGGCATCTGCAAAATGTCAAATACAACCCAAAATCTTCAACTTTCTTATACCTCTCCAAATACTCTGGCTCTCCATTACTCAAATATGATAATGCTTCATCAACCCAAGCCACAGTAAATGATTTTAACTTCCGAACAGCCAGCCGTTTATTCAGGTTTTCCTGATATCCTAAGATCAGCTGCATTTTTAGCCTAAGTAGTTATCGAAGGATTATGGTGCCAAGTCTAGCTCACTTAAGGCTTAAATGATTTTCCCAATTACTGGGACTTTCCCGGCTGCTATATCATTTAATGTTCAGTTTCTCTTGCCTTGGCTGGTGTGGCTCAGTGGACTGAGTCCCGCCCCCGCCCCCCCCCCCGCCCCCGCCGGTGAGGTGGAAAGGTCACAGGGCACGTGCCTGGGTTGCAGGCCAAGCCCCAAGTTGGGGGCATGAGAGAGAGGGGCAACTGATGGATGTACTTCTTGCACACTGATGTTTCTCTTTTCTCTCCCTTTTTCTCCCCCCCAACCCGGAAAAACTTCAGTTTCTTAAATTATTTGCTTCCTAGCCTAGGGTACTTCGTAATTTTCTTTTAAATTAGTGGCTTACCAAACACCGTGTTGGTGGGATTCATTGCGACCTGATTCTTTGCAGCATCACCAATCAATCGTTCGGTATCGGTAAAGGCGACATAACTTGGGGTGGTTCGGTTTCCCTGATCGTTGGCAATTATTTCCACTTTTCCGTGTTGGAAGACACCCACACAGGAGTAGGTGGTGCCAAGATCAATGCCAACTGCAGGTCCCTTAGACATGGTTGCTGGGAAAAGAAATGTTCAAGCACTTAGAAGCATTTCCTTTATTAAATGTCAAATCAGACTATCAGAAATTACCAGTTTAAGTAACCCCTTAAACACAGCCCTTGCGGGGAGTAACCTCGCGGGACAACCAAATAATGCGTGTCTGCAGTCCAGGCGGCCGCGCCAAATGCAGCAGAGCCTGCCTCTGGCTTAAGGGAAGAACCTGCTGGGAGGGTCTGCGACACTGACGACCACGTGGTCTCCAGCTCCCGGCCGCACCTCACATCCCTCCCAACATTTCCGCATAGCCCGGGGGCACCGGGAGCCAACACCGCCCAAGCTCCACTGTTGTCAGAGGCCCCCTCCCCCGCCTTGGGCGCAG
Source organism: Anoura caudifer (assembly GCA_004027475.1). Lineage (NCBI taxonomy): Eukaryota > Metazoa > Chordata > Mammalia > Chiroptera > Phyllostomidae > Anoura > Anoura caudifer. The sequence continues at coordinate 37,757 of PVKU01010656.1, read as the reverse complement.
GCCAATATAGGCTGCTTAGGCCGGACGGGCCTCTCCCAGGACCCGGCGTCAGCCGGGCGCTCCACTTCCTGCACCCGGAAGGTGGACGAGCACCCCCCCAACCCCCCGCGAGAGCGGCCACCGCAGCAGTACCGCACGGCCGCGGCCCCACGCGGTTGCGGCGCAAGGCGCTGCCTCCGCCTGGAACAAAGCTCCCGGCGAGGCGGAAAGCTCACCGCATTCAGCCGGCGGACCACTCGGACCCTCCTGGCCGGGCCAAGGGCGCACGAACCTCTGAGTGTCTGACAAACTAGCAAGGGCTAGAAGGACAGCGGCCTTACCTTAATACGCGCACGGCCCGCAAAGACCCAAGCCTGGACAGCTCCCCCGTGTTCAATGAGACCGGTTTCCGGCTGCCACCCTCTCTCTTATACCCTACCTCAGAACCTTCCAGAAGGGGTCCGCCCTGCCGGGTGCCCGTCAAGCCTTGCTTGGCCAATGGGCGTGCGGCTGCTTCCACAAGCCCCAATGACTACCCCGGCTCTGCCCCTGGGCCTTGCCCCGTCCCTCCCCGCCCCACTCCGCCTCGCGATGACGCACTCCCTGCAGCGTTCTGGAACTTTCATTCTTGCCCCCGCTCTCCGAACGGCCTGGGGACAGGGCGGGTGGGGCCGAGGGAGCCCGCGCGCGGGAGTCCTCGGTCACCCCCAGCGGGGGAAGGGCGCGTCCACTTCTGCGCCTGCGCCCCTCGAGAGCACGGACTGGGGGCGGGAGGAGGAGGAGAGGGAAGAAGGCGGGCGAACGTGGGAGCGACCAATGATGGCTGCACGGTGCGATTTGGGTCGAGGCGGTACCGGGGAAGGGGGGGCGCAGGGCTGGAAGGCAGGGCTCCGGATCGGCGCGTGCGAGAGAAGACGGAAGTTGAGCTAGGACAAAATGGCCGCGAAGGTTGTCGCGCCCTTCCCCCACCCAGGTCCTCATTCTGCTGCCCACAACCCTGCCTGGCATTGCAAAGGGTCCTCCAGACCCTGCCAGTTTCCACAGACCCTGGTTTCTAGCTGGCATGCCTTCGGGCTAGGGCTGGCACCAAGGGCCCGGAGGCAGGTTCCGGTCCTTGAGCTCTGTTAGGGTAACTTACCCGGGCGCACCCAGAGCTAGGGTTTGGGGGTCGTCTGAGCGTTTGCGCAGGGTGGGACAGGTTAGCCAGGCAGGCGCCCAGAACCCTCACTTCACTGTGGCACCTAGGGGCTGACAGCCCCCCCGTTGCAGAGATGTAAGGGGCTTGACTTTTCAGCACGGCCCCCGCCCAACCTCATGGCCAGATCCTCTGATCCCTACTCTCCCCGATCCATTTCCCCGCCGCTCCCCACCTGCCGCCGAGGACAAGCTGGGCTTCTGGGCTCAGCTCCTCCTCCCGGTTATTAGGAGGAGGAAAGGTAACGAGCTTTCCCTGTAGGTGAGACAGGCGTTAGGAAGCCGGGTTCCTGTAGCCCCGTGTCCTTGGGTTAGACTCGCAGCCTCTTATTGAGGTAGTGTCTTTCCTGCTACGACTTTAATGAAAAACTAAGGGAGACACTGTGCAGAGACGCTATGAAAATACTACCGATCGACTGCACTAAACAGCAGTATTTAAATTTCGGCCTTGTCACGTTAAGAGCTTTTCTCAGTGCCTTGAATGCTTTCCAGCATGTTCTTTCAGAGGGGCAGGGCACCTTGTCCTTATCAAAGCCGGTAAGAAAGGCCTAGACGCAGATTCAAACAAATTTTCTTTCTATATTTGCTTTTTGGAGGGAATATTCCATGCGGGCAGGTACTGAACTCCCCACCTCTCAAGAAGTTACATTTATATGATGCTGTGAAAAGGTGTTGCTTTCACTTGTTACCTCATTTAATCATTGAAACAATATTCTGAGATATATTATTCATCCCTGTGTTAACAAAAATGAGGTTCAGCGATGTCATTGTGGGAAATAACTAGCTGAGCTACAGTCAAACTAGCTCCCTTTATTCCAGATTCTTCGCTCTTTTGTATTCATTCCAAAATAGTGCAATTTCCTCTCCAGAAATACTAAATCCAACTCCAGAAAGGAAGCCGTGTGCTGTGACAGGCTGCTTTCAATTTTCTTTGGTACCTGCAATCTTCCTTTTCCCACCCAGTTTATTAAATCCCATCTCTGAACTACACCCTATATTCTGCAGCTTTTGTGATCTCTGAACTACCTAGAACATATTAACAGTTGAGCCAGTGGAAAAATAGAACCGGGGCCCAAATCCACTGGTTGGGGTATTCCACCAAATGGCAGTGGTTACAGAAAGCGGAACAGTAACCTCAGTTTCTGATCACTCTCAAAATGCGTTCTAGGACGGGGACTGTGTTCTTACGAAATAGGATGACTCTGAATGAATACGTTTAAAGTTCATGATGTGATGACTATCCTGTCTGCACTCTGCAGGTGCACAGGGTCTCAAACACGGGTAGTATCTAAAATTAGAGTTTGGGTGGCAGCGGAGGGGTCCCAGGCCTAGGGCTTCTCTCTGGGAAGGAGGGTTGTGATGAGCACTTCTGCAGGTCTGTCACGTGCCAAGCACCTCATTTAATTCCGTGAAGTTTTTTGTTTTTTTTTTTTTTCAGATTTATTGAATCCCTAGTGTTTACTTTTCTGTTAGTATTTTTACCTTGGCATAAAATACTTGCTTAGTAAATATTGTTATTTTGATAAAGTCCTTAAGGGCAGGAACCCTAGCATGAATTCTCATCACTTGGAGATACCAAGTACTACTTAGCCTCTTGCTCGTGAGTACATACTTGGTATATTTGTGACTGAAATCAATAAATAATAGATCACATTCAGTCTGAGTTCTTCTGTTCTTCAGCTGGCAGAAAGCTAATGAACAAATTTCCAGTGTAGGTTACATGAGCTTCAGCCTCTCTTACAGTATCACCCTTACTTATTTATTTTTTAATTGCTGATACAAACTCATCTGTAAATAATATTTGTTTTTTGTGATCAAAGTCCGATTACAAGGCAGCTTAGAAGACTGAAATATAAACTGTAACAAAAATGAAGAGAAAGGATGTCTTTTTCCAACAGCAATTCTGAACTTGGTTTTATACAGTGCAACAACAAAGGCATCGACTTCATTAATATACAATTTTAAATTTCATTTATATATTTTATTGAAATCGTTACTCTCTAAACATTCACATCATTTTGTTTATATCTTCTTCCTACAAACATTTTTTTCTTCTGTCACTTGGTTATTTTATCCTTTGTTTGCTTCATAATCAAGAATCAACTTTATTTGATTTGCAAAGTTAATGGAATGTGGTTGGAAACCAGCAGTGGCTCAGACTTTATCTCAAGCCCAGATCCTGTTCTGTCTGAACCCAAAACTCTGCCTCAAGGAGAAGTGCACTGTCATTGCTAAGACTCCAGCATCTTATCTCTCAGGATCTTCAGGCCCTAGAATTTCTCAGATTGTAGGCAGTTACCAGTTTTGTGACTTTGTTGATTTGTATTGGAATAGATTTCCAACATAAATATTTTGGTTATTTAACTGGTATTTTAGTCTTCTGACAACCACATGTTTAAACTACCTAAATATCATTTTTATGCAAAGTGGACTGATCTCTGCTTTCAAAGGCATGGGCGGGGAAACCTTAGGTTCAAAGGTAGAAAGTAAGGCTCACAGCAGAACTGCTAGTGGTGGTAGAGCTGCAGCCTCCATAGGGACCTTGTGCGGCTCAGGTACTCTGGGAATGAGAATTCTCAGCATTATGTAGTGGAAGTAGTGATACGTGGCTGGATACCACTACCAGAAGAATAAAAAGTAAGGGAGTTTATTTCTTACAATGAGGCGGCGTTAGTATAAGAAACATTCCAAATATGCTAACCCTCGTAAACTAACACCGGACATTCTTTACGCTACTTCCTCAATGTCTCTTATTCCCCAACTTTTTTAGAGTAAGACAAAACGCAGATGAAAACTTTCTCCCAAGGATAAACCCCCGTTTCTTACAGGGCTTTAGAAGGAAATGTGTTTGCCCTGCGTGAAGACACTGGTAAGAATTAAATGTAGAAATGGAAAACCAGAGAAATGGAGCGCAATCCCAGATTGGCCTCTTCCCTTGAAGCATCTGACTCCCATTTTAGAAGCAGTGCCTTTAACACGCTCAGCATTACCTTTCCTTTTCTAGAGCCTGCTGCCCTTTTATTAATAAATCTTTTGCTCTACCAGTGACTAGCCCCTCGAAGGGCTATTTCAGGTTTTGAATTCTTGCCATAGGATGAGTTTGAGTGGCAGAACAGTCAAAACTGTTAAAAGGGCAAGTTATTGCATTGGAGGCCGCTGTTAGTTTTTGTCGTTTTTTACATTTTCCAGACATCTTTCTTCTCCCATGAATCAGCTTTTCTGAGAGCTATCCTGGTGAATCTGCTAATTCTTTCCAAGATACTGATAATTAAAATGTTAATGAACATTCGTACAGACCTTTCCTGCCATTCATTAATTATGCTGTCTCTTCTCCAAGTGTTAATTCCATTTCCTTGGACCCCAGAGCTTCACTTCCTTAGAGGCTAAGCTGGTAAAGTATTGAATTTCTCTCTGTCTCAACTTCTGAGGCAGGAATGATTTTGACATGCAGTGCTGTTAGGAAATGTTGGCAGTTCTGATCTTCCTGATAATATAAGGCCTAGAATCATCAAAAGTCCCAGGTTCACATCCTTTTTCTAAAATGAAACAGAAAGCTGCAAGTTTGGTGCAGTTCTAAACTTCCTTATACCATTCTATGACACATTAAGAAAATTGGTCTAATCTCCCTTTCTAGTCTAGAAGTCTTGAAATTCTGGTTTTGTATGTTCTCAGAAAAACTATAATGGTATGTTGGGTAATCTTTTAGCATCTTTAAAAGATCTGTTTCACAGTAAGACTTCTTTATAGGGACATTGTTCAGTGGCATGTAGTGAATGTTTTCTTCCTCCAGAGATACCCAGCAGGGGCATCTGATTTGAGGGGAAACCCACAACTGTTCCAGGATACATTGCTGACATTTGTCAGTGACCCTCTGAACATTATTAGGACGAGAAGTTTTTCACAGTTCTCTGTCACACATTTTGGACTCTTTGTAGTTCTCTTGTGGTTCAGTATAAGTAGGGGGAAATTAGTGGTAGATAGAGTGGGAGGAGCTCAACTATTGTTCTCTGTGTCCCATTATTTCAATTCCTTTTGAAATCTATATCCAAACCTAGTGGTAAATGAAGTCAAGATGAAATAGAAGAGACAGTTCCTTTTTTAGAGTTTCTCAGAAGTAGTAATCTCAGGACGCAGTGCTGCAGAGAAGTGTAATGTAAGGCTGTGGGTTCTGCTTGACTCTGGATAATCGATAATCCAGCTTGCAGAAAGGCATAGGAAATCTATGAACAATACCTCATTTCTTTTTGACAATCATGAATTGAAGTATCCATACAAAACATCTCAGGTGAGAAGTTTTTCGTGGGTTTACTTCCTCTTTCCTCCGACTTCTCACCACAGGTCCTGCTCAACAGATAGACAGGTTCAGATCCCTGCTTTCCCCCACTCTTATCTGAAGGCAGAAGGAGATGCCATTTTGGAGATGGTGGGCTCACACCCTGGTTCGGGTGGTCTAAGGAGAGTGCTCATCTGAATCTCTCCGGTGCAGCGCTCCCTGCTACTAGGTGACCTCTCATGATTGAGGGATGGTGTGGCTGGTGGCTGGGCTGTGATGGCTAGAAAATTCCTAAGATGCTGACCCCAAGGACAGCCTGGGAGTCCAAGTGCACCGTAATTCAGACAGTTTGGAAGGGCCTGCTCTGGCTGGGGCCCGTGCTGGGTGTGGCTTCTGCCTCGGTCGGAGCAGCAGGGCGCAGGTCCTCTGCACCTCTGGCCCCAGGCCCCGCTCGGCCGTGCACGCGGGGCGCTGGCCGCGGCCGTGGCGCTGCCTCCGTGGACAGTGTCCGCTGGCTGCGGGAGGCGCTGTTGGCGGTGGAGCGGGTGGAGGCAGAACCAGAGCGCGAGCTCCGGGAGCCCGAGGACGAGGAGCTGGGTTTCACCAGGCGGGCTTTGGGCGCCTCGGCGTCTTCTCTGAGGAGGAGAAACAGCGAGGGTAAAATATAATATAGGAAACTGTGATCATGTCCACTATGGACACCTCCTTCCGAGGTTGCCCTATGAACATAAGCTGTAATTTAGGGAACTAGGGACTGCCCCATTTTCTGGGACTGAATGTTTGGCTTGGGCAGAGGGACCCTTTGTCAGCCCACAGGTCTGGACTGCAGGCGCCTTGCTGTGGGGTTTGTGCCTGATGCCCTTTGTAAGCAGGGGTAATGTGAAGTTAATTTCTCTTCCCCCCTAAATATTTAATATTTCCTAAAATGAAAGGGTCACCCTCTTATATAAACACAGTATAATGATCAAAATCAGGAAATTAACCATTGATACAGCACGATTAACTAATTGACCAACCTTATTCAGGTTTCACTAATTGCCCTAGTAACATCTTTCACAGAAATGAAAATCCCAGATCATGCATGACATTCAGTTGTCAGGCCTCTTTAGTCTCCTTCAGGCTACAGCCCTTCCTCAACCTTTCCTTGTGTCTCTCGGGACCTCAGCATTGTTACTGTGTTTACACTGTCTCCCAGTCTGGGCCTGACATTTCCAGGATCAGAGTCAGGCATACATTTGGGTCAGAACATCAAGGGCGTGATCTCTTCCATCTGTGCCCAGGATGGACGGTTTCACAATAAAGTCAAGGTCGGCTAGACCTTTTGTCCTAAGCTCGAGTTCCTGACCTACCAGATTAGATTTCTGGTTAAGAGGATTTGGGACATTTATGTTGGCTGGTCACTATGGAACTGGCCCTAGAAGGGAAGCCTACTGGAAGAGGAGCTTGTGCAGCGAGGCCTACCGAATTTCATTAGGTCTCTCTTCCTCCTCATATCGCTCTTTGTCTTTCCTTCGGATCAGCAGCCACACCAAGAGGAAAATCAGCAGCGCACCAGCCACCATTCCTGTCACGGCTCCTGCGATCATGCCCATACTTTGTGCATCTGTTTTCTCAGAAGCAAAGGTGGAAATAGAGTGGAACGTAAGCTAGGAAATACGCAAACCTGAAAACCACAAGCCTAGACAAGACGAGTATCTCCAGGTCTTTATATCTCTCTTCCTGAGTTCCCCATTTACCCCCACTTGGTGCATGACTGTCCCGCTTGATGGTGAAGGGTAGTAGAATATGCCACCTAAAATAGGCCTCTGTGACTTTAAGATTATTTTAAGATGAATATTTCTGAGAAAGTGCAGACACAAGAAAAGCTTTGAAAATAGAAGTACCCCTTTATGTAGGAAATCTCCATTTGGTTCCCTCCTAGATATAATAAATTTCTTTTGGGGAACTGGTAAATTCATACATAATTGTAAATAGAGAGTTAACTATAACTGTTGAATCTTCTCTTCCCTGCAACTACCAGATTTATTTTATTGAGAGCCATGCTCTTCTGGAAATAAAGACTTTTACTTGACCTTACTCTTATTTGTGATTTAACATGTTTTACGCTGAACCACAATGCAACGTGAGAGATAAAACATACCCTTCGGATACTTACACTGCACAGTGACTCGCACCACACAGCTCTCCTTCCCGGCCTCGTTGCCTGCTGTGCACTGGTAGAGTCCAGAGGAGGCCATGGTGAGGTTCTGCAGCAGCACGCGCCCTGGGTTGCTGTTGTCTGTACCGGCGGAAAGAAAGCCGCACTGCCCTTAGTGACGGGGTTTATGCATATTGCTTATTTTACTACCTCGCTGACCTAAGATTCTCTACCACAGTTTGGTAAGGATGACATAGATGACAGAGTAGATCCCATTTGCGAACGGGGAGGAAAGGTGAATGAGCTTTTAAATTATCGTGAATCCTCAAAAGTTACAAAAGGTTGTGAACATTTAAGAGATACTAACCAAGATAATTAGATTTATACGGTACATTTCTTTCTAATGTCTTTTACCACTTTTACAATTCATTTGAGGAAAGAAAAGACAGTCTCAGTTTATGGATGAAAAAAGGAAGTTCCAAGAGGTTCAGTAGTGTACTCAAGGTCAGAGAGTGAGTTGCTGTTGAAACCAGATTTAGAATTCATGGATCGAGTCTGTCCTGTTGTCTCAATAGACTGGTAGAAAGATGACTCACCAATCCTAGATTTGGGAGGCAGATATTCATCCTCTCCCTCCTTCTCCGGGATTCGCTGCCAGTTATACACGATGGGCTTGGTGCCCGAGGATGACTCACACTGCAAAGTCAGGTCACTGCCTTCTGTCAGTTCTCCCTCCAGCTCACACTTGGGCTTTGATGGTCTCACTGGCAAGGAAAGAAAATTCTGAATCAAAGATCTTCAAACAGTAGATTCCATGGGAGAATCATGTCCTGTTGAGTTGTTTCTCCAGCCATTCCTTACGGTTAATTTTGAGTGGGGGATTCGATAGCTTTACCCCATTACCTAGCCCTGTGCTCCGTCGCCCCCAGAAATACACCCACCGCTGTCCCTTGTACACACATACACCCAATTCCAGCCACTCCCAGGGATGCTGCTGTAGTTTTCAAAGGCTGCTCAGAAACTACATCATCACTTCTCAAAGAAGAAACACATTTTAATTGGGAATTTTAGAAAAGTGTGGTTTTACTAATACTGATACAAGGATAGAAGTTCATAAATTTGGAGGATATTATGTAGAACTTAGTAGCTCCTGCTGTTAAAAAAAACATGGATTTGAATCACATCTGTGAGAGAAATTTAAATATAAGGATATTATTCAAATATTAGATACTTAATGTTTTTATTTTATTTTTTTCATTGATTTGAGAGAGAGAGAGAGACATTTGTTTATTTCACTTGTTTATGCATTCACTGGTTGCTTCTTGCCTGTGCCCTGACTGGGAATCAAACCTACAACCTGGGTATATCAAGACAATGCTCTACCCAACTGAGCTACTGAGCTATTAAATATTTAAAATTTTAATATTTTTAATATTTAATATTTTCAAATATTAAAAATTAATATTTTTAATGGGCCACCATGGAAAATTGTGATTATTTTTTCTTCTTTCATTATGGCTAAAATACAGAACACATTTCTTCCCAGGGAACTAGAGTAGGTGACCTCTGAACAGAATCCAAATACCAAACAAGAACTTTTGTAGCACTGTGATGCATCTGACTGTCCCTTGCACAGACTTTATTAATAAGATGTAGGCATTTATCACTCTTGGGTTCCAACCTATTTTGTGGCAACATGGCTAAACGCACCAAGAAGTTTGGGACCATCAGTAAATACAGCACCCATTATGACACCTCCCTCAGGAAAACGGTGAAGAAAATTGAAATCATCCGGTGCACCAAGTGCACTTGCTCCTTTTGTGGCAAGACCAAGAGGTGAGCTGTGGGGATCTGGCATTGTGGTTCTTGCATGAAAACAGTGGCTGGTGTGCCTGGACGTACACCACCACTTCTGCTGTCGCAGTCAAGCCTGCCATCGGAAGACTCGTGGCTCAGTGGATTAAGTGCTGGCCCCTGAACCGAAAGGTCACTGGTTTGATTCCCTGTCAGGGGACATGCCTAGGTTGTAGGGCCAGGTCTCCAGTTGGAGGCATGCAAGTAGCTGATCAATGTACCTTTCACATATCAGTGTTTCTCTCCATCTCTTCCTCCCTCCCCCTCTCTCTAAAAATACATAAATAGAATATTTTTTTAAAAGAAGACTGAGGGACTTGAAAGACCAGTAGAAGCTCCGCAATTTGAAACACTGTTAGCCTATAATAAATGGGTTAATTTATGTAAACAAAAAAAAGGTAGGCTTTTACCTTGACACTCTGTCTTACCTAAGACTTTTAAGTTGACATGGCTCCACACATAACGCCCTGAATTCTTCACCTTGCAGGTGTACCGGCCCTCATCGCTGGGCTTCAGAGGCTCAATCTGCAAGGAAGCATCTCCTGCCAGGAAATTGGAAGCGAAGGCCACTCGGCCCTTCTGTTCCTCAGTCAAGTTATTGTAGACATGCTGGCTGGAGTACGTGATTACCTGTGGGACAGACCAAGGCAGGGTCAAGCAGCGTGGTCTCGCCTTGCTCTCCGGCTGCTGTCGAGGCAAGGAGTGGGACTACTGCCAATGGAACACAGCAGTCGAGCCTGGGCTGATGCTAAGGATCCAAGAGACCTGTTCTAAATAAAGTTAAAAATACAATGTTTGTCTAGGCCCTGCTTTTCATTTTAGGAATAATAACACCTCATATTTGTGTACCATCTTAATTATAAAATAATTTCATTACATATGCAGGACGATCCCATTTTATAAGTAAGGAATTTTAAATACGAGTTGCATCGTTGCAGCTACATGGAGGAAATGCACAGTAATGGTGTTAAGAGTCGACTCTGAGGAGATGAGAGAATAGAGGGCAAGGGTGTGGAGCAAGACTTACCTTTCCTTCCCCCTTTTAACTTTCTCATAGTCTACGAATGCCATGTGATTTACCCGAAGAACAAGTACAGTCCCGGTGCTAGGTGCTTTTATATCTTGTTTATTTCTCCCACAATTTTCCCAAGTAATCCTTGTCCCCACTTCACAGACAGGCAGCAGAAGGCGATCCGAACATGTCCACCTAAAGCCATCTAGTTCATTGCTCTGGTACACCAGTTACCTCTCCCCCTTCCTTCTCCTACCTGTGTTTATTTTAGTACTCATTAGCTGCTCTTTCAGAAAATTTAGAAATGAAGGAGAAAAGTAAAACAAAAAAATCAACTTGTTTTATCCTACACAAGTTTAGAGTTCAGCTGAAGGGATTAGAGAGCTAAGGAGTAGAAGTTAATGATTAAAACACGGGTCTGTATTGAATGTCAACTGTAAATCAACAAACACAGTTCGGGGGGTAAGTGGTGGTGGAAGGAGACCTGACTTGGGGTGGTGAACACACAGTACAATGTACAGATGATGTGTTAGAGAATTGTACCCCTGAAACCTATATAATTTTTTAACCACTGTCACCCCAATAAAGTCAATAAAAATTTTTTAAAAATTCAGGTCTGATACTGAGGGCTTTATTGTTTGGCTTTCCTTTTCTGATTTCACTGCAGATTAGTAAATTAGATGGGGAAAATTGTGTCCTTTCCTTCCATAAAATACACATGAGCTTCACATCTTCATTTTCCCAGGTGGGGAAACCAAAGTTTAGATTTCCCCAACAGAAAAAAAATAATCTTCAGTTTTACTGAATTTTCTTCTGCCTGCATCACAACTACCCTTATTTCTTGAACCCTTGCTGATCTTGTCCACCAAGACTTCAAGTTCCTTAACTTCAGTGTAGTCCTCCCTGCCCCATAGTAGTCACAGTCTTAAACTTATTGAATTTAAATGTCAGCAGACATTTATGGAATGAATGATTCCCATCAGGTGAAGAGGCTACTCAGATGAGTAAAACCCCCTTCTTGTCATCAAGTCATTTATAATCTAATAGGATTAACAGAGAGAGAAGTACAAACATAGAAAAAGTAATGATTAGCCCTGGCAGGTGTGGCTCAGTGGATTGAGAGCTAGCCTGTGAACCGAAAGGTCACTGGTTCAATTCCTAGTCAGGGCACATGCCTGGGTTGCGGGCCAGGTCTCCAGCTAGGGACATGCAACAGGCAACCACACATAGATGTTTCTCTCCTTATCTTTCTCCCTCTCTTCCCCTCTCTCTAAAAATAAATAAACAAAATCTTTAAAAAGAAACAAGTAATGATTAACTTGAAATTGTGTCAGAGAGAATGTCCCAGAAAAGTTGGTGGCATTTCAGTTAAGCTTTGAAAGACGACTAGCTTAAGAGGCAGGGAGAATGGAGCTGGAGGGAGGATTCCAGATACCCAGAGGAGCAGTAGCCGAAGGCATGCAGTTGTATGGGCCTGCTGAGCGCATTTCCGGCTGCAGCTGTTTTACTTATTTGTATTTAATTTTATTTAAAAAATGTTTTTCTTCTTTTTGTTTCACTTTTTTCTTTTTTCTTTTTTTGCTGCAGCTGTTGTAAATTGTTCCACTTCTACTTAAGCCCTTAACCCCATCCTCAATCATGTGATGCTCTGCAACTCATTAAATGCTTTCAGAAAAGATTTGAAGCCATCCAGTGAAATGTCCATTAATTCTTTCTCCATTATGTAATATTCTTTAGTCTCTTGTATTTTCCCTTACCACCTCTCTGGGAAAAGTGTCTTCCCCTTTCTCTGCGTATTCTGTTTCTTCAGCTAACATTTATTGAGCTCATAGTCCTATGAAGCTAGAATAAGACAGTTCCTACCCTGAGGAACTCAGTCTTGTGAAGAAAAAAAAAAAAAATAAGGGAGAGGCAATTAAGAGAAAATTAAGGTAAACACTGTAATGATCATATACTTTAACATTTTTCAGTATACAGCTTTGCCCCCTCATTTCAACCAATACTATTGTGATAATCACTGTATCCTTATCTCTGGTTCTAACATATTTTTGAGCTCGTTTCATATGTCCAGCTGCCTGGCAGCTGTGTATTTCTGTCCTCTCAGATCACCCACATAATAATGTAAGTTAGCGCCAAGCTCATATTAACATAAAACTCATGTTAGCTCTTTTCCAGCTCAGAAACCTCCCAGCGCCCCCAGCACCTCTGAGAGATGGCTGGCCTCAGACCAGAGGCCTTAACACTCTGTATAATCCACCTCGTGTGCCTGGGCGCAACCAGAGTATGCGATTTCCCCTTTTTAAATGTGAGTTGTGCTTTTTCTATACTCATATGCTTTTGCCCACTGCATTTTTATATTTAGAAACTCCCTTTTCTCCACCCGTTCACATGAAGATTCCCTCTTCATTCTTTCACTCCAAAATCAATATTAATTCCTTATGAAATCTTCCCGATACAAACTTGAATGGTCTTTTTTTCTTAGCTCTCATCCACAGCATTTCTTTGCACCATTTTTATGTGAGGAGAAATTGTGAAAGACTTTGGACAAAGAGGTTGCTGGGTCCTCTTTCTCTAATGCTGGGTGTGTCCTGGAGCTCCCTCTAGGCCTTCTGATTTTGTCTGTTGCCCTTGACTGTCTGGCTAGGCTGTTTTGCAACACTGCAGTCCTTTAGTCAATAAACATGTATTAAACTTTAAATATATTCTGTACTTGGCACTATGCTAGAGATCATAACAATACAAAGAAATGAGATTTACAAGTAAGTGTTGTTAGGGACCAGAACTTGCCACTCCAAAACAAGCCACTTTGCATATGCATAAGAATTAATTTCATCTGAAGACATTTGAGCCCTGACTGGTGTGGTTTGGTGGGCTGGGTGTTGTCCTGCAAACTGAAAGTTCACTGGTTCAATTCCCGGTCAGGGCACATGATTGAGCTGAGGGCCAAGTCACCCATTGGGAGCATATAAGAGGCAAGTAATTGATTGATGTTTCTCTTACACATTGATGTTTCTCTCCCTCTTTCTCTTTCTCCCTCCCTTTCCCTCTCTCACTCAAAAAAAAAAAAAAAAAAAAAAGACATTTGAGCTTCTGAAATCACTTACCTGCCTGAAATAAGAGCCTCACAAAAGAATTTAAGTGTCATAAATGCCCTCCCCAGAGCAACTCTAATCTTCTCTTCTGGGGAGACCAGAAATCCGGTACCACACCCAGACAGTGTGTCACAAACTAGCCTGTCTCGTATCTATCCTCCTAAGGACCCATTTATTTTTCCAGAAAGCCATTTGCATTTCCATAAGTTCCTTTTCTCACCCTCCCCTTTCCCTGCTAAGTTAGATATATGAGCCCAAATTCTAACCACCTCTTTGAGTCACTCATCTCTGGGGACTCCCAAGTGTTACAAATGTGATACACAAGTTAATAAACTTCTCTGTCTTGTTAATCTAATTGGCAGTGCCCCAACCTAAGAACCTGAGAAGTTTGGGGGGAAAAAAAAGTTTTCCTCTGCTACAGTCTTAAAGGGTAACTTTTTTTAAGATAAACTCACATCATACAACATGAATATATATCAAGTATTTTCTGTAACTCATTAATGGTGTTACAACAGGTTCAAATGAGATTGGACTAAAAGAGATTCCTATTGGCCTTCGGACAAAATTTATTTGCATCTCTGTGAATGAGAACAATTTGCTTCCCCATGGATGGGAAACATGGAATTGCCCTCCGCATTCCACAAGTTAATTTCAATTTCTGTGGAAATTAATACACGAGGAAAATTACACCCCAATTCATTTGCAGAAACCCTGGACTCTAAGCGTGAAGATCACATTCCAGGGTGGCCATCTGTGGTGTCTGTGGGGAGTGGGGCGCGCTTTCAGGCTGGGATGGCCGGGGAATTAGATCTGCTGAAGGCTGCTCCCTTTGCCCCCACACCCCTACCGCCTCCTCCCTTAGCACGTGGTTTCCCTGCTCACTTTCTGGATCTCTGTGTTAGAGCCTGCGGGGCTCCCGGGCAGAGCACTGACTGGGATGAGGGGTGGGGTGAAGAGGAGGGATGGGGGCCTCTTCTCTAGGACAGGATTCTCAGGCTGCTCTCAAAAGCTAAAGCGAACTCTTCAAAGACATTTTTCAGCAAATCAGTAAGCATGACTACTTAGAGAAGAAAGAAAAGATAGGCCCTGACCAGTGTGGATCAGTGACTTGGGTGTAGTCCTACAAAGCAAAAGGTCGCCAGTTTGATTCCTGTCAGGGCACATGCCTGGGATCTGCATCCGGTGCATGTGAGAAGCAACCGATGGATGTTTCTCTCACATTGATATTTCTCTTCCTCTCTTTCTCCCTCCTTTTCCCTCTCTCTAAAAATAAATAAAATCTTAAATGAACAAAACAAACAAGTGAGCAAAATAGAACCAGAGGCATGGAAACAAGGAACAGACTGACAGTGACCAGAGGGGAGGGGGAGGGGGAAGGAGAAGCGGGGAAAGAAAGGAAGGGCCTGGTTAAAGAACCAGTGTAAATGCTGCGTGGGGCATGGACAACAGGGTGGGGGATGACTGTGGGAACGGGGGCGAGCAGGGGAAGTGGTGGTGTACAGGACAACTGTAATAGAACAATAAACAATTTTAAAAAGAGCGAGAGAGGATAGAAGAAAGAGTCGACATCCAGAGGCAGGGCTAGAACATATTCTAGTGACAGGAAACAGACACAAAAAGACACACGGACATTTGACAGCATGAAACACTGTGGAAATAATGGAGAGAGGAAGGGGTATTGTGGGCCAGAGGGACGGACTGAAATTTTTAAAAAAGGTTTTATTTATTTTTAGAGAAAATGGAAGGGAGGGAGAAAGAGGGAGAGAGACGCTCTATGTGTGAAATACCAATGGGAACTGAACCAGCAGTGGATCGAACCTGGGCCTTTTGCTTTGTGGGACAATACCCAACCAAGTTACACCGGTCAGGGCCAGAATACAATTTAAATAAGGTGGTAAAGGGAGACCTCAGCAGAGGGTGACATTGGGGCAAACACTTGGAGGAGATGCCGAACTAGCCTGGGAGCACGCTAGGGAAAAGAGGGCCAGTGCAAAGGCCCTGGGGTGGAGGGTCCTGGCGTGCAGGAGGAACAGCAGGGGCCAGGCCACAAGCGTGAGCCAGGCAAGGAATGGATGAGGTCAGGCAGCGGGCCAGACCACGCAGGGCCTCGAGGCCCACTGTGAAGACGGTGGCTTTTACTCTAAGGGGAAATCTAAGGGAAATGGGCCGGGCTGGGGCCCATTCCCCTTATAGGATTTTGAGCAGAGGAATATCATGATATGATTTATATATTGAGAATGACTGCAGGAGGCCGAGATCAAAAATAGGAAAACAGTCAAAGGCTGTTCTAGTGAAGGTTCAGGATGGCAGCAATGGAAATGAGAACAGGTGATTAGATTCTCAATGTACTTTGAAGACAGAACCATATGGATTTTGCAATAGACTGACAACCTCACTTAAATGTACATTGTGGTTATGAGAAGAAGAGGAATGTCGAAGGCTACTCCCAGATT
The DNA here is from genome assembly GCA_004027475.1 of Anoura caudifer. Classification (NCBI taxonomy): domain Eukaryota; kingdom Metazoa; phylum Chordata; class Mammalia; order Chiroptera; family Phyllostomidae; genus Anoura; species Anoura caudifer. The sequence continues at coordinate 21,763 of PVKU01010656.1, read as the reverse complement.
TTTGGCATGAACCAGAAAGGAGAGACTCGCCATTGATGAGAAGGAAGAAAACTGGGCGGAGCAGGTTGGGGGGCAGAGTATGTGAAGCTGGGAGGAGGATCAGAAGTTTAATTTTGGACTTACTGCATTTGAGATACTGGTTAGGGGCCCAAAGGACGCACTAAGCAAGCAATAGTGTATATGTATCTCTGCTGCTCGGGGGTGGGGGGTGGGGTGGGAGGGTGGACTGGAAATTAGCATTTGGGAGGAAGAATATGGATGGCATTTAAAGCCACGAGACTAGATAAGACACATGAGGGCATGAAAATAGAGGCCAAGAAAAGACAAGGGAAAATGAGGCTATCCAAATAGAGAATATCTAAACACAAAGATGAGAGCTGTGGGCAAGAAAAGGGAGTGTTCTATAGGAAGTAACTCCCAGGGTGATCTGATCATCAATTCCTACCTAGGCAGGTCACGGTGGGTAGTCATACCTCATAGCTTTGTGGTGACAGGGTTACTTTTGCCTTAAGTGAGCCCTGTCAGGCTTTCTCTGCATCCAGGTTACCACACCTTTGAAATAAGCCATAACCACCCTCAAGAAAGCACACAATCTCCTTAACTGTCCTGTAATCCAATCCCAGCCTCGCTTTCTCCCACCTTCTTAAAATCTTCCTTTTGTCTCCCTTTAATTTCAGATACATTGAAAACAAAAAACAAAAAAACAGAAACTGTTTTTCCCTGAAGCATTTACCTCAGTCTGTTGATTTGATTCCAGGTGTACCCTCTTTTAGGCTCAAATACATTTTTATAAAAATTCTCTGCAGGTTTGGATGTACTTACAGGGACAGAACTACAAACCCCAGAGTCAAATAAATGACTGTCACCTTGAATCTCTTCAGCTTAACATTCAAGTCCAGCCTTTGTTTACATTTTCAAGCTTACCTCTGGATAAGGACTCCTTCCTCCCCGCCTCAAGCTAAGGGAGGAGGCCCTGGGGGAGTGGAGGCAGCGGGAGCAGTCTTCAAGAGATCTACTTCCCTTCCTTATCATACCAACAGAGGACCTCTCTCTAACCCCAACCTGAAAATTTGCCCCTAGCCCCCTAGGGAGCTGCCTCCTAAACATAATTTTGCATGAGGAGTATTATGGAAAGTACAGGAAGCGTGTAATTTCAGTAAAACACCCTGTGTGGATTGCCAGACAGACATCTTGTCTTGAATTTCTGCATTCTTTTCAATAGCAGCTGCAAGTTTTGAAGGAAGGGGCAGAGAAAAGGGAGGGGACTTAGCTGTAGAAATCTTGGGTTCAGAGCCTACCTCTGAAATCTATTTTGGGCAAGGGCTTTCACCTCTTAAAGTCTAAAAGGTTTAGATTACACGTTTGTTTTGCAAAGCAATTAAGGCCTCCTTCTGCTCACATGTAATAAGAATATTTGTAGCATAACTCTCATCCTATCAGCTTATCCTGTCAGCTTCATGGGGTTATAGTAAGAATCCCTTCATCCCTTCGCCCAGTGACTGTTCTGTGACCAAGCACACTGCTTGGTTCTGGGGTTAGGAATGAGAATTAGACATAGAAACAAAAATTATCAACACGACATTCACTCAGGGTTTTTTTTGTTTTTACTTAACAAACACGGATGTGGTATTTGTGTTGTGCTAGGCACTGTTCTAAACACTTCACAAATATTAACTCCTCACATTCAAGGGAATAAAAAGGCACTGGGTACAGCGATAAGTTACAGACAAGATTGAGGGGATTCAGAAGGCCATCCCTTTGTTTAACAAAGGCTCTGGGAGTGAGTGCCAGGCATACATGTTAATGTGAAACTGGGCCCCCACGGGTGCTGGAGTGGGGTGGTCTATCGGGCCCTCCTGCACTCACTGATTCATGACCAAGTTTCCCAGGGAGAAGTTCTCAGCACTGGAGAGAGGTTGCTATTCTATTTTTATCTTTTAACATGCAATGAACCTCCTGGGCCAGGCTGTGGCCAGCACCATTTCTGAGTCATTTCTTACACCCATTTCGCTGCTAAAACTCTGACTCAGAAAAACACACCTAACATTATTTCGCAAGTATTTCCAGAGGGTTCCTGTCATTCAACTTAAAGGCCTGTGCTTCACACTGAGACCCGAGGAGCTAGGATTGCAGCCCTTCTCCCACAGGCTACTTGTTTTCACTGTTTACAGGGCGTTCCTGGACCCATGTCCTCGTCCTTGTGTGTGCACTCCACAGGACTGATCGGCGTGGGTGGGGGGAGCTTGGAAGAAGTGGCCATAGAAATGCCAAATCAAACCAGTGGAACGTGGGGAGTGGAAGAAATACATTAGCAACAGGAAAAAGTGTTAGAGTTTATCTCCTGAGACTGAAAGTGGGGACTGATGTTGTCTGAAGATAGAATAAGTAAGCTTGGAATGCTTAGTAGGAGCTCAATTCACACATGTTCTCTCTTTCTGACTCTTTCAAATCTGTGCACCTTATACAATGGATCAGTAATTACCCACGAGGAAGTCAGTTGTGCTTCCTACAGAAAAAATGAAGAGATTCTAAATGTAGAGATCGGTAAAGAGCTGGGGAACTTTCAGGAACTTCGGGGTCCCTCAGTCAGCAATTTGCAACCTTTTTCATCTCATGGCACATAAAAACTTATTACTAAAATTTGGTGGCACACCAAAAAATATTCTTTTTGCCAATCTGAAAAAACATAGGTTTAATTTTGATTTGTTCACACCCAATGGCTATTGTGTTGGCTGTTGCCATGTTTTTATTTGACCATCTGAGGGAGAAGAGGTCAGGGCTGCTGACTCAATAGGCAGGCACTGCGTGTGTGAAACACTCTGCAATGCACACGGGTGGAAACCCGCTGCTGTAGACAGTTACAAGTACACTGCAGTAGGAGCTTTCACATTTTTTTTGAACAGACTCACATTAAGAAATATGCTTTTCTTCATGAACCAGTACCCACATAGCATACCCAAACGTAACTGAAACATACATTTCATGAAATAGTGTATGTGCCGCACGCTCTGGTGTTTTCTAGTCTGTTAAAACAAAACGTCTGGTCCTCAGGATCCACTTCCAGGTCCTGACTTTGAAAACAGCTGCAGCAGGCGGGCAGAGTGGTTGAGGGAGCTGCCGGGAGGTGTCACGATGGCATTCAAATGGGTTCATCCACTTACAGCTGTGTGCCTGGGTCAGTCAACCTTTGCATTCTTAAAAAAAATTAACCCTTCTAAACCTTAAGGTCCCCCACTGTAAAATGGGCCTAAGCTACCTCGTAGGATTTTTTTGAAATGAGACAGTAAGCACCCACAATTGCTTTTATTACTCTGATTCTGCATTCAGAAAGCCCCCCTGAGGTTTCCACAATTGTTCAGCCCGGTAACCCCAGAGTAGTAATTGTTCCGCATGCGTGTATAGTAAAGCTTCCCCGACTGCAAGCTCCCATCCCCCTCACCTGTGTGCGTCACAGAATAAAGTGCAGCCTCTGAAGGCAGCACCTAAAGCCGGGGTCCAGCCTGAGCCACACTTCGTCTTTGGCAGGTCCTCAACCTTTCTGAGGAGGCTAGTCCCTAAACCCAGTGTCCCTTCACGCCCAACAATGTCCTCTGCTGTGTCTTTGTCTTGGGTCATGCTGTCTTCTCCTTCTGACATGACTTTTCCTCTTTTATTTTTGCTTAAACAGCACCTACAAAGGCCTCAAGACCAAGCTCAAGAGTTACCACTGGTGGATACTGGCTGTCCTGGAGACAGCTCTTCTCCCCTTTCTCCAGAATCCCGTCCTAACGTTTAATGAAGAAAAAAAGAGACAACGGCATGCCAGTGTCTCGCATCTCTGGAAAACAGAGATGGTACGGCTCCAGAAGGACCGTAATGCATGTACACTTGGGCACGGACTGAGGCTCAGTCACGCCCCTGCAGCTTGGCTCGGCATTTTTCAGACATACACATTGAATCTCAGATGCTTTCGTGTCTCTGTTTTATTTTTAGTTAGTTTCAGAAAATGTCGTGCTGAGACTAAGCCACTGTAATGGGAGAACAATGAACATAAATTTAAATCTTTAGCAACCAAACACAAAAGTAAATGTACGAATTACAGCTGTTGAAGGGGCTGTTTGTCTTATGACATTCCTGGTGGACCCGTTCCAGATGCATTGTTGGTGAGAGGAGGCAGGACAGTGTGTTTGGGTTCGTTTGGAACAGATGGGTCATCTCAGCTTTCTGGCAGTTGCTCTGCCATGCCCAGCTCTGCATGGCAGAGCTGAAGGAGCTGGATGTCAGCCTCTCCTTCCGTTTTGCTTCGGGGTGTTTCTAGTTGACTTAGAGAGGAAGAGGAAAGGCTGAAGGTGTGGCCAAGAGGTGGGGCGGGGGTAGGGTGGGGGGTGCTGGAGCACCTCCATCTTCATTCCTCTAACGAAAAACTAGAGGGGAAGGGTTCTGTTGGGTGCTCCTGACCGATCCTGGGGGAAGTGGCTTCTCCTTGGAAATTCGACTGTGTTGCCATCCCTGGAACCAGGAGGAGCACTCCGGAGTCCTAGCGGTCATCCTATCAAGGCTGGAATTCTACTCTGCCTGAGCCTGCTCACCCTCCCCCACAGTTCCCTGCATCTCTGAGCATCCCAGACAGAAGGGATGAAACTGTTCGGCTCAGATTAAAATGCAAAGCCAGGCCTGGGATCTGGGTCACTGGTTAGCTTACTTGAAGCTCCACATTGTGTCCAATAACCCTTCCTGTATCCTCTCTTTCTCAGTCAGCCTCACACTCATTCCCAAGTCCCTGGCAATTAAAAAGTTTTGGCAACTTTACTCACTAAATTTTCACCCCGTCCTTGTATACCAGCTGCCCCTGGCTGCAGCGTCAGCCCTTACTATACGGCCTGACGCTGTTTAACTGATACTGCTCCTACTCAGGTGTCCCCTAAACCAGTGTGCCACCACACAGTGCCACAGCGGGTGCTGTAAAATGCAACGAGGCCCTTTCACTTGTGACATCCTTCAAGAACCCCGTGACAGGGCAGGGACAGTTCTGAGCCCCCTAGTGTGGCACATGACAGCCTTTGTGTGCTGGCCCTACCCCATCTGCAGGCTCACCATCTGCACTTCCCCTACTCCAGCTGCTTGTGGCTTCCCCGAACTCCCAGCCTTGGGCTGTGCTCTGAAATTTCCTCAGGGCAACGCCTTCCACCAGCTCGCAGATGTGCCCTGTTTTTCCAGTGTGTTTTTTTTTTCAGATGTACCTTCTTCCATGAAACCTCTCCCCTCCTCCAACTACTCTTGGCCAATAGCTCCTCCTTTGTATTTATCTAAAACACTCTTCTTATTTCTAGCAGGATATTTACCTCTCCAATGAACTCCTTCAGATAGAGTGCCTGTATGTGGGAATCTATATTTATTAAAATTACTAAATAGGTTTTAAAAATAATTTTTTTCAGGTAACATTGGTGTATATTAAATTGATTTTTAATCTTCTAGCCCATCTTTTTCCAGCATGAGGGTCTTTGCATAATTAGTTCTATCTGGAATAATTTTCTCCTTGAATCCTCCTTCATTCTTTCTTTTAAAAAAAAAATATTTTATGTAGTTATTTTTAGACAGAGAAAGGGAGGGAGAAAGGGAAAGAAACATCAGATACACCAATAGGTTGCCTCTTGAATTCTCCCAGCTGGGGACCTGGCCTTCGAGCCGGCCCGCAGTCCACTGAGCCACGCCAGCCAGGGCTCCCCCTTGTCTCCTACACAGCATGTTATAATTTCAAATTATTTGCGAAGGTGCCTTGGCTAGTGGTGAACAGCCTAGGCACTGACATCAGAGTCAAAATTTCAAAATGCAAAATGGGTGACCTTATGCAATTTTCACACTCTGTGTGTCTGTGCTTCATTCCCCTATTTGTAAAATGGGACAAACAAACCTCTGCAGATAAGTTAAATCACATACTGTGCACTAAATAGATTGTGCCTGGCATGTAGCTAATACCTATTGTGCTCTTCAGTAACTTAAAAATATACACATTAAATGGCATGAATGCCATTTAACTGGAAACTCCAAAAAGCTTGGCTTCTGATATCTTTTTTCATTTTACTAAAACTTTTTGTTTATTGATTTGAGAGAGAGAGAGAGAGGAAGGAGGGGAAGAGAGAGACAAAGAGAAACACCAATTTGTTGTTCCACTTATTGATGCATTCATTGGTTTCTCGTATGTGCCCTGACTGGGAAGCAAACCCACAACCTTGGCGTATTAGGATGATGCTCTAATCAGATGAGCTACGTGAAGGCACTGATGTCTTCTTTACTCTCGTATCCCAGTGCCTAGCATGGCACACCAGTAAGTGCCAAATGAGTTTGTGTGATCTGAATAAGCCAATGAAGGTCCACGGCCACACCACCCTGAACACGCCTGATCTCCTCTGAATGAGTGAATAAAGGACACTCCTTACTTCAGACCATTAACTGAAGATAAGGCGGGCGTTGTGCCTGCTTATAAGAGCGCTATCGGAAGCACTATCAGTGGCCTTAAATCAATGATTAACTTCCTAACCCTTATGTTCACTTGGCTACAAGACCAAGCTACTCTTTTTTTTTTCTTTAGTTCAAATGAAAACATTCGGGTGAAAGTTAGATGAATGGAGTCGTTCTTGGATTTTTACTAGAGGAAACTGTGCTCTTATTTACTTCATTCAGAACTAGGACTGACGAGGATGTTGTTGGAACAAGCCTGTTCAGGTTAAGGTGACCTTGCTCTGCACAGAACAGAGTTACGACAATGCACTTGAGGACCAGACCACAGGCAGTATCAAAACAACAGGGTGATGCAAGCAGCTTTTTAAGCAGATGAAACTCCAACAGGGATCTTGTAATTTATTTTTAGTGAGACCTTAGCTTCTGCCCATAAAAACCATCTTATGAAATTAGTGGTATAGACGGTGGAAAGGAAAGGACAACTTTTTACTTTTTAGTAGGGAAAGAAGTAAAGTTCTGTAAAAGAAGGAAAGTCTAAGGTCAGCCTTCCTAGGTTGTAGATATTTTTTAAAAAGTACAAAAGTTTCATCAAAAGAATTTTAAAAAATAAGTCAGTGGGTAAAGGGGGTGAGAATGTTTCTGCTAGAAAACCTGGATGGAGGAAAGAGACAGGGGCTGAAAGAGCCAAGGCAGAGAACGCTGACAGTAGGTCACTTAGTTCTCATTCTCTGCAAATGCCAGCTGGGGACTGGCAGGAACAGAGTGCTACAAGTTCTGTCCACACTGCCCAAGTCGGTCAGAACCAGTGGACCCTCGTGGTGGCCCTGTGCAACCTGCACCCTAAAGCCAGGGCCAGCTCAGTGTGTGTTAAACACTTTCATTCATGTCCCGTACTTGTTACTTGTTCCTCTGTGTCACACGTTTACCATATTATACCATCTTAGATCTCGCAGGTCACGACTCTGTGCAAAGCTGTGGCACAGGCAGGTGGTTGTGGTTTCAGAGGAGAAGCAGGCTTCCTGCTAGAGGTAAAGGGCTGGCCCCTAGACTAGAGCAGCAAGCAACTGCTGTGTAGTCCCCTTAGAAAAGACCTTTGTAGTGCAGAGTTCTTCTTTGGGCAAATGACAGATGGCTTTCCAGTATCTCTTGTTTTCCCAAAGGACACAGAATCTCTTATCCTGATAACCCAAATACCCTTTCTTGTGTATAGTTTTGTGTCTAGAGTCTTTATCAGCAATGAAAAAATCGATTCTAGCCCTTTCTGACCCAATGAGAAAGACTGGAGCTGAGGGAAGACAAAGGAAGGAAAAGGGGGGAGGAGCTCTAGCGGGCATATACTTACCACCTTTTGGTTCCCTTCATTATCAGTGAGCAGCCACTCGATGTCCAGGGTGTCTTTTTCTGGAAGCCCCAACTGATGATGGCAGGGCAAAGTGACCTTCTCCTCTGCCACTCTCCTGATCTCAGTGTGAGTCCCCAAGGTTCCAACATAGTAGGACACTGAAAAAGGAAAACCTTTCATGAGTACTGCAGAAACTGCAGGGCAGTATGTGGAAAGCAAATATCACACCAGACTGTTATTGAGTGTTCTTGTGGGCCAGGGCCAAGTCCGAGTGTTCGAAGAACCCTAGACCAGAAGTGCTAGCAGTCCCAGGATCTCACACCACTGGCTCCTGCATTAACTGAATTCATCATATCTTCCTTAACTGCACCCGGCCCCTGAATTACACTCCTACCAATGCCTGTCTTTCCTGCTTTAGAGGGGTTTCTATGAATAATGAAATCACTCAGGTCAACAGCAGCTTGTCTTTTGATCTTTCTCTCCCCTACTAGCAGAGGCTTCCAACAGGACAGAAACCAAAGGGGAAGGCAGAGGTTAGCATCCTCCTTCCCGGACAAGCTCCCGGCACAGTTTCACTCTCTCAGAGAACCTTCCCCTCCCTGGCCTTCCAGGAAAGCCTCAGGCAACAGGCGGGCTCTTGTGGGCAGGTCTTCCTTCCTCTAGGAACATAGGTTCTCTCATCCCCACAACCTACCTTCCATTCTGTATAGTTTCATATCCTATAGTTTCAACCCTTTCTATCCAAAGCGAAATTCTGAGTTACCACATTTGGAACCTGTCCCTCCATGGCTCTGATATCCATTTAGCCAACAGGAATTCATTTCCACCTCCAGCTTTCTTTCCCCGGAACTTTCATCTTTTTCTAGGGATGGTATCCTGTTGGTGACTCTGGACTCCAAGCTCACCTTCTCTCCTTCCTATTAATATCTCTCTTTGTACCTGGCCAAGGCTCTGACACTGTTGACTATTAAGTCTACAGTATTGATGCCTGATGAGTTGGTATAATAAAACCCCACCTAGATTCCAGGTATGATGTGCCTGGCATTCAAGGTGTGCTTTATCTCTGGATCTTCCTTTACATCTTTACACAGTGATAAATAAAGAAGCCCGGTGTAAAAAAGGATCTCCTTCAAGCCATTCACAATACTGCAATATCACACAACCTCCAAGTTAAAAGAGCCCCAACAGCCAGGGCTTGTGTTGCTGGGAACCGCCCTGCCTGGTTTCAGAAGCTGTAACCCGTTCCATGGCTAAGGCTGAGTGAGAGACCTTTGGACCATAAGCCAGGAAGGAGACAAAGCTTATCTTCCTGGCAGGGGCACCGCCTCTACTCCTTTTACTTCACCCTGCCTGGCCTCCAATGCTCGATCGGTTAGCCAATGATGGGTAAGATTCCTCAAGGGAGGGATGACCTAAGACAGGCATGATCATGGGGACCCCAGGGAAGGACCTGGGGGGCTATAGCAAAAGGGGGTGATGGACCCTTGCTCCTCAGCTTTGACATAGCCTGAGTCCTCATTCTATCTGCAATAAGTCTTCTAATCTCTTGGCTGCCTTACTTCCCCTACCAGACTTAAGCCTGAAACAATGCCAGAGGGCAGTGCAGCCCTGTGCTGGTAAGGGCGGATTCCCCTGGTGATCAGGCCTGAGAAAGAATACATAAAATCCTGTGAAACCTGCTTTGCTAAGAATGTTCTCAGTTAAATAATAAGGGTCCGAGCAGGAAATGAGTTTGTTTCCCAAAGTTTTGTAGCCCTTTAGCTAACAGACCCTGACTCAGAATAAGCCCTCAGAGTTCTTTGTATGTCATCTGTTGTTTGATCCTTACTGCCTAACAATGATTAATGAGGTTTATCTGTATTCCTGTGCAAAATAAACCCAATAAAAGCCCATTGAGGAAAAGGCTCTTGGCCCTTCTCCTTTGAGCGATCCACCACCTTTCCTCCCCAAGAGATCATGTCTCGGTAGACTTATTCTCATCTGTAGCCACCAGGGTGGGGGACCCTGTAGGTGGAGCCCCTCCACATTGTATGAAGTCCTTTCTCCTGGAACAAAATCACTCTGCCACCAAGAAGGGTTTTAAGCACCAAAGGCCAAGGATCACAACTAACAGAAACACGGAGGCTATCTCCTATTCCCTGCTCATTCCCCAGAATTGATTAGCAGCAAATCTGCAGGGAGGAGGAGGGCCTGTATCTTGCCTGCAGGAAAATGAGCCGAGGAAGAAGGGAGCAGGGGCCTGCGGTTCTCTCTACAGGGCTGATGGGGTCAGAGCCCTGAGTGGCCTCCATCCTAAGAGCAAGAGCAGGTGGGCACCAAGCTCTGAGGCAAAGAATGCAGCCCACAGAATTAGGCTGCGCATAGGAAGGAGCCTTCAGAACCAGCAGGAGAAGTCCCTTGTGGGGTCTCACTGACATCCTCAGCAAGGTTTCTTTTGTTTCTGTTTAGCACTTGACTCTGCAGCGGGCGTGGCCTCCATTTAGTGAGCCCTGCCTGTGGTTTAGCTCTAGAATGAGCACTCAGATCTACAAAGGGTTACTCTCCAAATCTGCAGAGGGAGTTAGCAACTTGCCCAAAATCACAGACTGGCAAGTGATAGAGCAGGGCCCGCCCGCACCTGCGTCACTGCACAGCTCAGGCTCTGACAGCACACATGCCCTGTGTTTCACAAGGCTTCCTGGAAGCCTGGTTCTCCCATCAGCCATCAGCTCCTGGAAATTAAGTGTGGTCCACCACTGCATCACCATAGCACTGGGCCCCCGTCTCACACACTGCAGGGGCTCAATAAATATTCACTGGATTGATTAGAATTGAAGCCATGCACAGCGCACAAGCTGAGGCCTGGGGATAAAGGAGTCACCCAACATCCTACAGCTCACTTAGTGGTAGAAATAAGCCATATAAAATCCACCCTCCCTCAGTCCCCAAAAACAGCTATAGCAGCAGGAAAGTTGCTGGTCCGCACTGTACTAAGCTAAGCTTGTGAGGTGGAGCTCTGACTTCTGTCCCTGATCACTTTCTATGAGACACAACAATGCTCAAATGAAGAACCCAGCACCATTTTAGGCACTTCCTATACATTGAATAAACAAATGCAAAAATCAGCTATGAAAGTGCTGACTGGAGCCACTAGAGGGAATCAAAGGCTCAGGTTTGGTTGATGTCCCAAAAGGAAAGCAGCGCAGTGGTGGGTGGTGTGCTTTGCCAGAGCCAGGTTCTATTTATACCATGCCCAGAATTAAGTCACACAGTGCAGGGAGGGGACCACTCTGCAAATACAAATGACTTCACCAGATAGGGAGCCTCGGGGTCAGTGCATGCACTTCTAGTCTCCCCTGAATCTCAGCTCCCCAGTCTTAAAGAGGCCACTGGGATCCCAGCAGATTTCTGAGATCCTTCTCTCCTTTTTTAACCCATAGCCCTGTTCTGCAGCCTAAGCGGATAAGGTCCTGTACTCTGCATGTAACCAGGCTTGGCAATGCCAGTGGGGGCTCCTGAGCATGGGTGTGTTGCCTGGCAGGGGAGTGCGAAGGGGCCATCTGAATACCCAGTGGCCAGCCTGGGGTTCCCTGGGCATTCAAGTACTCATCTTTGATAGGAAAGACCTTAGAGATCATCAAGATTCAATTTAGGAGGAAACTACAGTCTGGAGAATTGAAACCTCAAGGCACAAAAAGCCAGTTAGTGACAGAAACCCAAATCAGGGAATAATCTGGCTGGGAGTCTGGCACTCCTGCGGCCGGGGTGGGGGAGGGGATGCTGGGGGCTGGCAGTGCGCATGTCTGTGTTCACATGCATGTGGTGGTCAAGTAGCGGGGGCTGTGGGCTCTCCCTCCGTGCAGGCCTCTGCATGCAGCTCAGGCACTTAACAGAGGACTGGGGAGAGCTTGGGAGAATTGCCCTTGCAGAGCCCGGTGCTCTCACCCGCAAAGCGGAAATCCAACTAAAGACGAGGGTAAAGCGCAGAGGCATCTCCGCGAAAATGCTCTCCTCTACTAGAAGGGCGTTTCCTCGGCTGACTGGCGCCTGCAGCCAGTTCAGATTAATTTAAGGTTTTATTCTCTAAGGGGCATTTATGTTTATTAAAGATCTCTCAAACCTTCAAGAGCTCTTCAAGGAGATGGGAGCAGAAGTAACTTTGTTTTTTCAACATGAATACTTTTATATAAAACTGAGCTACATATTCCGAAGATGAATCCGTTCAGAAGATAATAGTAAATTATTAAAAGGCAATTTCTATCACCAGTTGACTCATTCACATTAAAACACTCATTAGCGAAGTCTTTTTAAAAACTGTTCTGTACAACGAGCCAGCATTGCTTTTGTGGTCGGGTCGATGTGCTGGATGGCCCTTTTAAGGAAGTTCACTTGGTCCAACTTAACAAAGCCCATAGCCTTCACACACCGGCCGAAACTGTCTGCTTCACAGATCGAGGCCGCATTTCCCCACCAGACCACGTGGGCCTGAGCAGCTGGGCAGGGTGAGAACACTGGCCAGACTTTCTTCGGTGGCCCCCCATAGGGCCACTGGTGACTCATCTTGCTTTAGAAAAAGGCTGGGGGTAACTTTTAATAGAAACTAGGATGCTGCACTTAAAGTATCTGTTTCTCTCTCATCTCTCTAACAGAATTCTTCTGCTTCTCAAATGGGGCTGAGTGCCCACAGGGCACGCATGCCGGAGATCTCAAAGTTCAGTCTGTGTGTGGACTCTGCCCAGAACGAATGCTCCAGGGTGGCCATTGTCAGCACAGGCTCCTGGCAGCCCCCAGGGTCCCACCTAGGAGAGGCCACAGTGCTTGGTGCACAGATTGGGAATAGGTGGCTTCTTTTTTCAGAACTGAGTTCTCCTTTACCAGGCTGTGTAGACAGGCAGTTCATGAGTAATGAAGTTAGAGAGCCGTAGTAGCTGCTGTTCCTTGTGGGGCAGGAGCTGTGCTATTCACACTAACCCACAGCAGGGCTCCGGCTCCTGGGCAACACAGTCCTGCCGGCACCTCCTTCCACCCTCTGAATGGACTCGTCCACTCACCTGGGGGAGTGGGAAGGTAATTTTCTTGTGTTTTACTTTACATGGAATATTTGAGAAAGTCTCAGTCACCAAAGTCATCAAATGTCAGTCTGAAAAATAAAAAGGACTTTGGAAATTTTAAAATCAACTTCTCTCATTTTACAGATCAAGAAATTGAGGTTTAGAGAGAAGTGACTCACCCAAAGGCGTTCTGGTTTATGGACTGATACACATAGAATTCTGGAGGGGTGTTCACGTGTGTGCACGTGTCTGTGTATGTGCAGCATGTGCCTGTGCAGACTATTTCTGGAACACGGTATGGAATTCAAGATTCTGTACAATGCAACAGAAAGAGTATGAGCTTTGGCATTGGACGGATGCGACTCTAAGTAGTGGCCAAAACCCCAGGGAAGTCCCTGGCTGCTCCAAGTCTCTTCTTCTCTAAAATGAACATAAAGCATCCACGGGACAGACTGCTGAGAGGATGGATGTGAAATGCCTGGCGTTGGCACATGGTACACAGCACACACTCAAAAAGGGTCATTATTGTTAATAGTACTTGTGCACACTGGACTTTGAAAAACCAGAAAAACCAGCAAAAGAAGCTGAGAAAGTGAAGCAGAATTGTAGGAGATCATTCTACTTGATAACTGTTACTATTTGGCTGTATTTGCGCGCTCTCTCGCAGGTGCTCTCTCTCTCTTTCTCTATATATGTATATTTGCTCCACCAGTTGGATGTAAGTCACAGATAGCACAGCATGATGTATTACCTCTAAATGTAAAAGTAACACTGTTCTCCACAACCACAACCTCACTATCACACCTAAGAAATCAGGAATATTGTACAGAAGGCCATTTCTGACTAGAGTGTTAATTAAGGAAAACCGGGCTGTGGGACTGAGATAGATCTGGAAGGACAGACAGGCTCCCCCTGCAGGGATGTGAGGGCGGGAAGTGGGTTCGTGATGAAGGGACCCACACCAGCAGATGGGCAGCCCCTGTCTTCTGCTGGAAGGACTCCCTCACTGCAGAGGAGGACGTTTCCCTTCTGTATCTCCTGCTGTCTCACCCCAGCCCCAGAGTCCCTCTAGTCTTCTCTCTGGACACTTCTGAAGTCTTCAGAAAAGAAAAACCACATTCACTGTGAGCTGCTAAGGAACTGAGACATTTAAATGTCTTCTCCAATTCAAATATTATTTGGTATTTAGAGAGTGAAGCTTGCAGATTACCAGTGGAATTTCAGACATCTGGGAATCAGGGTGGTGCCTTGTCAGCCCCCACCCCTGGAGGTAAGGATTTGTTCCTGGAGCCCCTAGAATTGGTGGTGCGGGTGCACGGACCAAGGGGGCAGCCTGAGCTTGGGCTTTGGTCCAGGCGAGGTGGGTGGAGCAGACATGAAGCCCCCACCCCATTCTCTGTGGAAGGAGAGAGAAGAGAGCTGAAGTTTTTAGACTAAACGCAGGCTGATTAAAAATGATCAACTCCCTTCCCCTCTCCTGTGTGAAAAGCCGTCTCACTGTGTACTTTGCATGTATTTGTTCTATTAAAAAACTACGAGTTCTTCACCTGTTAGGTTAGTTGCTGGGAATGCAAAGATGCTAAGAGTCTCTCCTCCTCCCTCAGGCCATCAGAACACTAATGACTAGCAATACTTTACATTTATTGAGCCCAGCTCATCCAAAGGCCCCATGAGCTCACAGTGAGCTCCTGTCATCACCTCTGCTTTAGAGGAGAGAACTGAGGCCCCCCAGCTGAGGCCACACGGCTGAAGGGCACTGTGGGGACATGAGCTCACCTACAATTTTTATTCTGTTCTCTTTCCTATACAAAGGTCTTCATCTCTGAAAGTGGCTGGTTGGAAACACAGAGCTCACACTGATGAAATGTGGACAGCACCGAGCCAGGTGGCAGGCGGGATCTGATCGGACACACTTGAGCTCTTGCTAGCTGGAGTCCTGGTTTACAGAACTCAAAGTCACTCAAAGTTACAGCTTTACCTAAGTATAGAGCGGGAAGGACATGGGAGACCCTAAGTATAGAATGTGGGGGACAAGATTTACAGCAACCAGGAGTGTGATACGGCTTCTGAGGACACACGTGGAGTCCCAGCTGTATTCCAAGAGGTTCTACGTCCCGAACAGGGGAGTAACGACTCCACTGTGTGCTGTGTCAGCAAAGCAAGCCTGTCCAGAGCACTCATGTCCCAATCTAGATGGTGGGCACTGACAGGGACACTGACCCAAAATGTGACATCCAGAGGGCTGTGACCAGGAGACAACGGGAGCAAAAGACATGTTGTAGGAGGAGCAGCTGACGCAGTTGTGGGTGGAAAGGGCAGCATGGTAGTTACCCTCCAACATTTAAAAAGTTACTAACAACCAATGGGCTCATGGGGTGCTGTTCCAGGGGGCAGAGTTAGGTCCAGATGGCCTAACAGCTTCCACCCTAAAATCCCAAGCTGGGAGATCTCCTTCCAGCTCTGAAATGGTCCGATTCCCTTAGGAACCCATTTGGGCTTAAACCCATTTGGGCTCAACGTGCTGACAGACTTTCTAACAGCCCTGTCTGACAGGAGAATGAGCTGTGTACCATTTGGTGAGTTTCTCATTTTTGGACTCATTCTGGTGGGAGTGTGTCAAGGACAGAGAAGGGATTCTCACGCGTGGTTGCTGAACTCAGCGTTCAGTGTCCCTCCCAACTGTAGAATTCTGTGCAATGGTCACCAAGTGCTCAGTACGTTCAAGGCACCGTCCTAGCTGAATGGGGTGGCAGCACGAGACACATACGCATACGGCCACCTGTCAGTGTAGCTGTCACCATCAGTCGTACCAGCGGTCCGGCTCTGCTGCACTGTCACATCAACATCGCTTTTGAACGTTGCTGCCGGGCTCTTCGGAAGAACTAGAGGGAACTGGCCCGTGCAACTGTAAGGTTTTTTCCTCTGTGAATGTTTTAATCCACAAGGGGGCGGAGTTTACTTAGGGAGGATTCTGCACTCCTGACCTTTAATATAGTTCTTACATTATTAATAGAAAGGATTATAACTGACAAAGACATATAAACTACCTTGGATTTAAGCTTAAGAAGCACTTTGTTGCCATGTGGTTAAATGCTAAATTCTAAACCCTCTGCATTTAATTTTCAAGGGCTGTGGAAAAAACGGAAATCTTAGAAAATATGATCAGAAATTCAAAAGAAACTTTATCAAGGAAATAGAAATATACACACTTTTAACAGCTTCACGTCACTGTTTTGACTTTTTCCAGCTGACTTAGATGCTTACTGTGTCTCATACCAAAAACACCCTTATTTTAATTGTAGAATTTATTGCAAAACAAATCAGTTACTCTGGTACTGCGAAATACTGTCTGTGGAACGTCAGTAAGAAAAGGCAAAGAGGGAAGGAACAGAAATCTGTACCAGATGGCTGCAGGGGCATCTGACCCGCGGCCCAGGATGGCTGTGAATGCGGGTGGCCCAACACAAAACTGTAAATGTACTAAAACATTATGAGACTGTTTTGTAGTCATGTGTCGCAATGTATTTCACGTGTGACCCAAGACAACTCATCTTCTTCCAGTGTGGCCTGCAGATGCTGAAAGGTTGGGCACCCTTGAGAGGCTGAGCAATCAGCAAAAGAGTTCTCAAGGTCCCTTGGGTCTTGAAGTTTTGTCTTTGCACTAGGCCAGTAACTTCCTGAATTGCAAAGCCCTGAATGCTCTGGTTATACGTAGTCTGGAATCTCAAGCTGGGGAAGGCCTGCGGAAGGCCAGGGTCTATCTGTTTAAAACTCATCTGCTGAAATGTATGAACTTATTCATATTCTCTTATCACCACTGATAATCTGAAACCATGGCAAAACTGTTCTAAGATCCTGACAGGTCTGTTGTATCAACTTTTTATTTGTAGTTTGTCACACGATGTGCAGGGACCCTGATCTCTACAGCGTTTCCTCACACAAACACCTTGTCCTGAGTGCTTCAGATTCTAGGGGCTACAAACACACCGCTGACAAAATAGTCAGCACCAGAGTGGGGGAGTCAGGAGCGCACATTTGCTCAATGAATGTGAGTGGCCTCCTGTTACCACACGGTGCTGCTGGGGACACAGAGACGGATGGCATTGTCCTTTGTCTGTGAAGAGACCACAGAAACAGAGAAGCAGAACAGTGACCCAGCAAGCCCGGTTCAAGGCAGTGGGTGATGGGTATGGAGGTCAGGGTCAGAAAGTGCTCTAGGAATCGGGAGGAGGAAGATCCCATGGTGACCAGGGATGGCTCCACAGAAGAAGGTATTTCACCTGCGACGTGTCAGCAGCTATACATGAGGCGGGGGCATCGCAAAGGCCAGGGCTGGCAGCCTGACTGCGTAGGAAGGCATCAGCTAAGCTGAGCTCAGCACCTTAAGCCTAGAGGTCACCATGGACCCTTAGCCCTGACAAGCTCTGCAGACTGGTCAGTGATGCCACGTGATCATCATGTCAGCTGTGTCACAGTCCTACAGCATCAGGGTTGCTACCTGGGAGTAGCGTTTCATCCTGGGATCTCCAGTAGAGTGGTCAGGGGAAGGATGCTGACCTGGTCCACGGGGATCACTCTGCCACCGGAAACAGCACATCCCCCAGCACTGTGTCCTCGGTAGTACGCTGGTACAAGTTCCACACATGTGTTCCATGTTCACATGCGTAGGAAACGCACACAGCTGTCTATAGACCCCGATGAGCACTCCAGAGTCGGGGTGCTGAGGAGACAAGACTGTGGGCCTCGATTCTGAGACTCTGAGGGCCAGATCCCTCGCTAACCCAGTTCATTGGTGTGTCTATTTATAGCCTCTATCTCATTCCAAGTGTGGCTCTCTAAATCTAAATCTTTCATTACCTTTTGCAGAGAGATTTAAACGGAGGGGAGAAATTAAAAATGGACACAGGCTTACTACTGAGAAGGCAATAGTCCATTTTTAGGCATGGCAATGGAGAATCGAGATTTGCTGACAATTAAAATCCACTGATAAATTAAAGCCTCATTTCAGCCTTTAACTTTATACTGCCCCTTTCACCTTCCAAGCAAAGCCAATGACAAAGAGACAACTGGTCTGCACTTCATCTCTTTTTCCCCTCAGTCACCCTCTCGAGGGACAGATAGAAGGGATATGAAACAAACAAAAAGATAGTACAGGTTTGTCATACAATGTATTTTACACCCCCATATGGAAGCTTCTTTCCATAATAGCTAATACTTTTTGAGTATTTATGTGTATTGTTCTACTTGACTTACAGTCATTTCTAGTTTTTAAAAGATTTACTCATTCTTAGAGAGAGGGGAAGGGAGGGAGAAAGAGAGGAAAACACTGAAATGTGAGAGAAACATTGACTGGCTGCCTCTTGCATGCCCCCAGCTGGGGACCTGGCCCACAACCCAGGCATGTGCCCTGACTGGGAATCGAACCTGTGACCTTTTGGTTCACAGTCTGGTGCTCAATCCACTGAGTCACACCAGCCAGGACAGTCATTTCCATTTTTAATCTCCACATTGTGCAAGGCAAGCACTGTTATTATCCTCATCCTACAGGCAAAGACACAGAGACGCAGGCAGATAACTCTCCCAACATCACACAGTTTCTGAGGAGTAGAGACATAATTCCAACGCAGCCATTTTCACTCTTAACACCCATGCCCCTAACAGCACATTATACTGACTCTCTCTATATATATTTAACAAAAATTTTATTGGTCTAAGGTTATGCTAGTATTCTTGTGTGTTCCCTCAGATCTTTTCATCATCTTTTTCCACTCTTTGAAAAAATGTTTTTGTTGTTGATGCTATTACAGATGCCTCCCATTTCCCCCGTTGCCCCCTCCACCCATCCCCTACTGTTTTTTTACTCTCAATCATATACAGAGAATCTGCTAAAAGTCCAGATAGCGGTTACTCTTGGAGGAAGGGGTAGTAAGTAGAGGAGACATGGGGAGGCTTCTAAGGGTCTACTTTTGTTCTATTTCTAGATTTGGGTGCTTATTACTTGAGTAGGCTAATCTGGTGAAATTCATCAAACTGCACATCTATGACTGTGCATTTTCTGCACATATACTGTACTAATTTATTATGTATTGCTGTATAGCACATTGTCCCCAAACTTAGCATCTCAGAACAACAAACATCTTTTTTCATGTGTACATTGTTATCAATTTACTTTTTTATTTATTTAAAAACATTTTTCTTGTTTTACAGTGTCAACATTTTTATAAAATTTTAACTGACTTTATTGGGGTGACATTGGTTAATAAAATTATATAGGTTTCAGGGGTACAAGTCTATAACATATCATCTGTACATTGTACTGTGTGCTCGCCACCCCAAGTCAAGTCTCCTTCCACCACCACTTATCCGCCTTTACGCTCTCCTACCTCCCCCGCCCTCAATACACATATCGCATCTCATAACTTCTGGGGTCAGGAGTCTGGGCACAGCTTCGCTGGGGGTCCGTCATGAGGTGAGATAAAACTGCTGGCTGGAGCCGTGGTCTTCTCCGAAGGCCTCACTGAGGCGGGAGGAGCCCACTTCTAAGCTCACACCTACGGGTGTCGGTGGGTGTCAGTCCCTCAGCCCATGGGCCTCTCCGTGGGGCTGCTTTGCCCTAGGCAGCTTGGATTACTTCCCCAGGAGAGTAATCCAAGAGGGATCACAAGAAAGCGCTCAACATGCAAGCTCAGAGGCGACATCTCACCGCTGTTGCCATATTCTGTTTGTTACAGGTAATTAAATGATTCTAACCCACATTCGAGGAGAGGGGATGCTAGGAGGCAGGGGTCACTGGAGGCAATCGAGAGGCTGCCTACCACACACTTCAATAAAGTTAAAAATAATTGTACATTAACTTCCTCCCCCTCACCACTCAAAGTGATACTCACTGGCTTACAGAATTAAAAAATGCTTTAACCATTTCACTAGTTCTTTTTGTAATTATAACATTCCTTAGAGCAGAGGTGTCAAACTCATTTTCACCAGGGGCCACATCAGCCTCACAGTTGCCGTCAAAGGGCCAAATGTATAAATGCAACTACTCCTTAACTAGGAGCAAGGAGCTCTACATTCCACCCTTCGAAGGCAACCGCGAGGCTGATGTGGCCCCCGGTGAAAATGAGTTTGACACCCCTGCCTTAGAGGTAGATTCTGACGTGAATTTTTTCTGTTGTATAGAAATGTAATAAGAAGATGAATACCACACTTTTGTATTTGTACAGCACTTCTCAGACCTCACAATTCTTTCTCTACATGTTTTGAGTTTTGCTATGCAGAATAAGTGGGAATTGTAGTTTAGTGGTAGTTTATCTGAAAGTTATAAAAATACTTTATAATATTTAGCATTTCATGAGTGCTTACTATATGCCAATTACTGTATGTTAAAGAATATATATTATATTATATACATATATATTTATACATAAAAATTCATATGATTATTTAATTCTATGAGGAAGGTTTTGCCTCATTTTACAGAGCAAAACCTAAGACACAGAGAAGCTAAGTGATCTGCTAAGATCTCAGAGCTTACAACTGGCAGAGCCAGGATTTAAACTCAAATAGTGTGACTTCACACCTCCTATGAGCTACAAATGATGTAAGCAATAGTCTTTATATCATGCTGGTAACACATTTTCCTGCAATATGTCACGGGGAAACTTTTACAGAAGCTGTGCCTCTTATATTGGGAAGAGGGAGGAGTTATCTTCAAAGATTATGACTGGTAGAATGTGACAAACAGTAATTCCCCATCTGGCATTTGTATCCAGCATTAAAGACTAAGGCAGTCTCTCTTCAAAAGGCTGATGCTATTGACCTAATATCATTCAGGTAAAGTGCTAAAATATATTCTTACCAATATGTTCATGAAAAGATGACCACAACATCATACTATTTATTTATTATTTTAAATTTTCACCCAAGGAATCAAACCTGCAACCTAGGTATATGCCCAGACTGGGAATTGAACCCTCAACTCTTTGGTGTAGAGAATGATGCTCCAATCCACTGAGCCCCATCAGCCAGGGCTATTTATTTTTTAAATTTTCTTTTTTATTGATTGATTTCAGAGAGAAAGGAGGGAGAGAGAGAGAAACATCAATTTGTTGTTCCACTGATTTGTGCATTCTTTGGTTGTTTCTTGGGTGTGCCCTGACCAGGAGGACACTCCAACCAACTGAGCTACCTGGCCAGAGCTCATCATACCATACATTTAACACAGACTCATAAAAGGGCTTAAAAATAACTAGTATATTAGAGAAGTTCTGAAGGTCAATAGCTTTAATATGCTTCTTACCTCAAGTGTGTGAGCAGAACTATAATCAGGCTTAGCTCATGCTTCATAAGGAACATCTTAGAGCTTCTCTTCCCCCAGAGACAGGTAAGGGCAATTTGAAATCTGGACCTTGATCTGTATACTCCTTAATGATGGTTCACAAATTGCTCAACCAGACTTCAGCTTCTCCCATTAAGGTGGCAAGGATTAAGAAAAAAAGTGGCCGGGACAGAGCCGGTGATGCAATTTGGCTTCCTACGCGTAGTACGTATCCCTGCAGGAAATGTCAGGTCTCAGCAAGGGCGGATGTGCAATGCCAAGTAATTTCCCCTAACTTTACTTTTTTCCTATCATTCACCCACACCCAATGACTCAAATGGCTGCTCCATGCTCATTGATTCATCTACACTCATGTAATTACTCCAGTGACCTAAAGATGAGTCTTTGGCTTCCCAGAGGACTGTCTTCCAGATGACCTTTGCATTTTTACCCTGGCAGCAAACAGGTCTGGCTGACCTTCCTTTCCCTCTGCCTAGAGACCCAGAGTGCTTCATGTTTATGGGGCAGGGGGTGCAGAGAAGAACAAGAAATCACCCAAGTGCTATATTATTTAAGATGGGCGATTCCAAATCCAGTTAATTATTAGCACACTTAAAAGGCTTTAAGAACATTTTTTTT
>PVKU01010655.1:0-50044 GCA_004027475.1 Anoura caudifer | reverse complement strand
CCCAGCCACAGAGGACCCAGCCACAGAGGACCCAGCCACAGAGGGCCCAGGAAGGTGCAAGGCTTCGCTCTGACAAGACATCGATGGATGAAACCTCGAATTTCACAGGACATCACAAAATATGATTCTTCCTTCAATGTTTCTTAACCGTTTTAAACCGTAAAGAACTACTCTTAGCCTGCAGGCTATACAAAAAGGTGACCGTGGCTGGCTGTGGTCCGCCAGCCCCTGGCATTCAGGGTGGCGCCTGGCTCACGGCAGGTGGCGGGCACCTCGGAGCTTCTCAGCTACAGGAGCTCCGCCCGCGCACCTGGGCCGTCTGCCCCTGGGAACAAGCACCACCGCTGTCCCCTCCCGCCCGCTCTGTCCCCCCCCACGTGCGGCCGCAGGGGCTGCCGGGCGCCTGCGCAGGGGACTTCAGCAGGCCCAGCAGTGCACCTGCGCGCCAGGAAACGACGTCCTGACGCAAACGGGGAACCTGCCGCGAATTCTGAGGACCCCATCACCTCAGGGATTTCCTCAGGCGTTCACACCTGTCGGGACAGCCCCGCCCACCGCCACCGGCTCCGGTTCCACCCGGTGCCCCCGGGCAGGTCACTGAGAAGGACCGTCACGGCGAAAGCCACGTCACGGCGAAAGCCACCTCGCAGCTGCTGCGTCCACGACAACGGCGCCCACGGCCCGTTCTCACGCAGACACCGGAGAGCGGGCAGGGGACACGGGACTCTCTGACCCACAGGATGGAACCAAGACGACCTGCTTCCTCGGAGGCGAGTGCAGTCGGTCAGAAAAACCAGTAAAGGCAGAGGAACTAAACCATGGGGTTTCCAGAGTACACTCACTTCAGTCACGCTAGCTTTGAGACAGCAACTAGCACTGGGAAACGTCATTTGCTTTTACATTTCTTAGCAAAATGCAAATATCTTTTTCCTGATCATCGTGACCTTGGCCACGGGCCCACAGGAACAGCAGGGAGAAGGGGGCCTCACTGCGCAGCCCCGCCCCACCGACCCCAGGGGGCGTGGCTTCCCGGGAAGCAGGGCCCCTGCTGCCTCCGGACGGTGCCCCACCCCCTGCCTGCGGCTGCCGCCTCGTGACAACGAAGAGCCCCCCACCCCCCAGCCCGCCTGACCCGCCACACAGCGTCCACGAGCCCCTTCCCTTCGGCAGACCCTGCCGGCGGCGGTTCAGATGGGTCCACCCTCCCCGCAAACGCTCGCTGAGGCACCGGCGTCCCCATTCGGAGCAGGCACAGAACAGAGATCTGTGCCTCATGCCGCGTGGGTTCTAGCGACCACAATGTTTTGCTTTTACACCAAAATGTGTAATGGAAACCATTTTTAATATTTTATTTTTTAAGATTTTATTTACTTATTTTTGGAGAAAAGGGACGAGAGGGAGAGAAACAGCGATCAATGCCTCTCCTGCACGCCCCCCACTGGGGACCCGGCGGCAACCCAGGCCTGTGCCCTGACTGGGAATCGAACCAGCGACCTTTCAGTTCACAGGCCAGTGTTCAATCCACTGAGCCACAGCAGCCAGGGCTGATGGAGACCACTTTTGATACTTTGCCTTCATAACTAATTTTGTAGAAAGCATTCGTATTTTTCCGCCCTTTGGATAAATACCCAAACGAAAAATGTGGACGCAATTCATCTTGGAAACTTTACGCTGAGGCTATTAACTAACCCTCTGTCACGTTCTTTGTGCCCCAGCAGCTTCTCCGACCTGCCTGCCTGTGAGCCTGTGAGCCGCAGTCCAAGGTCCCCTGCCAGGTGTCCTCTGCCACACCTGCCCCCGGTCTGCTCGCAGCGCCAAGAACCGCCCCCCGCCGAGCCTCAAAGGTCACAAAGTATCTCCCCAGTGTTTTCCTAGCGCTTCCGTGTTGTACTCTCTCCATGTAAACCTTTAAGGCACCCAGAGTCTGTCGTGCTGTGGGATGTGTGGGATGCCGTCCTGACCTTGACTCTGTGCAGAGGGCTCCACGAGGCAGCGTCTCCCAGGCTACAAACCCGCGCTCCCCACCGCCCCGCACAGCTTCGTCACGGACTGAGCTCCCACAAGCTCGGGAGGGTCCCGCCACTCCGCCCCACCCAGCTGGGCTCCACAGCACCCCTCACCTTTCTTCTGCGGGGCGGGTCCCTCGCGGGCCGACGGTCCTTCCTCCACAGCGACCCAGTGACACCTTCGGACCCCCCAGCCCCTGCAGCTGCGTTCAGGCTCCGCCCCCCTCCGCACCGCAGGAGTGCTCTCCGTGTGCGCCTTACAACTGACTTCAATGCGCTTCCTTCTTTACTAAAAACAGCAACGTTTCAGGCTTAGCCACCATTTAGAAAGGCGCCCTGGGCCCAGGCGGCGTGGCTTGGTCGGCTGGCCTGGCTGTCCACTCACGAAGCCAGGGGCGCCCACAAGAGGCAGGGATCAATGTTCCTCGCCCTCTGTCACCCTCCTTCCCCTCTCTGAAAATAAACAAAGTCCCCGAAGAAGAGCACCGGTCTACATCTGCCTAAGGACTCAAAAAAAACTTCCTGAAGTTCTTGACTATAAAGCAGCAATTTTCCACCTTTTTCATCTCACAGCACACATGAACTCATTACTAAAATACTGTAGCACACCAAAAACACACCCTTCCATCTGACAAAAAAAGGTGTGAACTTGATTCATTCACACCAGATGGCTGCTGCTGTCATCTCTGCACCGACGGCCAGGGGAAGGAGGTCAGGCCCGGCTCCGGTCAGGTTCCAGCAGTGCCGCAGCCCACCGGCCCGACGCCTGCGCACGGGGAGCCGCCCGCAGAGCCCCAGCTCTCACCATGACCCCTGCTCCTCGGTCTTTTCTGACCAGGCGTCACCTAGGACGCGTCACTCCAGACCCCTGACTGTGTGACAGCACTGAGACTCAGCGTCACCATGAAGCAACGGCGAAGCAGCTGTGCCCTTTGTTCTAACTGAACATGCAAGGAGAGAGCTTAACTGCAGACCGGCACTGTGCCGCCCCTGCCGTGAGTGTCCCTGTCCTCTGGTGCCCCTCGGGCGGGTCAGGCGTGGGCAGGGGCGCAGGGGCAGCCCCACCCCGGAACAGTGAGCGGGAGAGACAGGCGGGGGGGGGGGGGGGGCGGCCACAGCCGGTCGACCCGCTGCCTCATCACTGCCTTTTACCCACCCTTCCCCCGGCGTCAGCGCCCTCTCCTCACCTCACCTTCCGAACTGCCCCTCCCCTTCCCCCTCCGAGTGCAGGGGCAGCATTACGAGGAGGTGCTGTTTGCTGAAAGCTCACAGGCTCACCCCCCTGCTCAGATGCAAAACAAACTGAGTGTTACAGTAACTCAATGCTGTTCGACCCCAGTGAAGGGAGAGGGGTCTCTCCCACGCGCCAGGGGCGCAGCTGGAGGGAGTGCACTGCCGAGGGCCTGGCTGAAATGAGAGGCGCTTCCGCAGGCGCCGCGCTGAGCCTGGCTGAGACGGACCCCAGTGTTCTTGGGCTCGGGGCGCCGCAGCTGACCAGGGACCAGCAGGCGCGGAGACCCTGGGTGCTTCCTAGGGAGGCTGAGTCTGATGGCACCTAACGAGACCCCAGGGTCCAGTCGCAGAGCCAGGTCCGGAGACCACCCAGGTAAACAGACCCTTCCCACCACCTCCGACTCCCGAGCCCTCCCACGCCACCTCCACAGGGAACCCACCTCCACAGGGAACATCTTGAAGCCACACCTCCACAGGCGTCCACGCCCACCTGGCTTTCCCTCCCCGCCACACCACCTGGCGCCTGCTGCCCCCACTCCAACCTAAGGGCCCCCACCCGTGCACCGCATGGCCCCCAGCACAGGGTCCAAGTGCTGCCCAGGACGGACCCCAGGCCGACACACTCGGCTGTCTCATGTCCACTGTGAACTTCCGAAGTGCTGAGCATGGCTCTGCCCCACCCATCTGACCGCCACCCCCAAGTCTGTGAAGCAAGCGTGGAGGAACCCCGCGGCCTTCCTGCCTGTCAGCACTGGGCGGGCCCCCCAGAGCAAGGCAGGAGGGGGAAGGATCTGTCCATGGCTTTCCAGTGGGGGGGAACCCTCAGCCTCCTCGTAACAATCTCATCTCATCCCCCCAACCCAGTCTTCATTCTGCGACCTAAACCACCTTTTAAAGTTCACATCTGGGCTTGTTTTTTTTAAGAGTTTATATCCATTATTTCTAGAAAAAGGAAAAGAGAGGGGGAAAGAGAGAGGAACAATGATCAGCTGACCTGCATACCCGCCCCCACCGGGGACCTGGCCTGCCGGGGACCTGGCCTGCAACCCAGGCCTGTGCCCTGACTGGAAGTCGGAGGGGCAACCTTTCGGGTTTGCAGGATGATGCTCAACCCACAGAGCCACCCAGCCAGGACAGAAGTCACTTCTTGTCACCTCCAGTATAGAATCATTCAATGGCTTCCCACTGTCCCCCCCAATCTAGACTTTCCCACGGCATGGCGACTGTGGGACGCACCGTCTACCCCAGGGCACGCCTGAGAGTCAAGGGCGGCACTGACGGGGCAGAGCCCCGGCTCCCCGGCGTGAAGAGACTCTGTCCTGCACCGCGGCGCCGCCCCGCTCAGGGCCTTGGCAGCCGCGGCCCAGCGCCCACGCACCACAGGCGCCGCGCTCTGGGAGAGTGTCCACAAGTACTCGTGAAACGGAATGAAACACGCTGACGTGCGAGTCCACCTCTAGAACCCGCTCGCAGCGATCTCCGGATTAAGTGGGTGCCCCAAAGCCGGCACTTCTCCGCGGCACGCCACAGCCCGGACCGTGACAGACAGAAAAGTGTGCAGGCGCTCGGCGCCTCCTCTCACCAGGGGCCAGAGCCTGCGTTCCAACACCCCCAGCCCAGCCGGGCCCCACCACCAGCTGTGACCAGCAGAGCGCCGCAGACGGGGCCTGGGTCCGCCCGGAGCACAGCCTCCAGGAGCCTCGCGACTTGGCCCCGTCCTCCTGGAACCTGAGCCGCCAGGAGCAGCCTGGGTGGGCCGGCGGGGAGGCCCCAGGTCCTGGGGAGGGGACAGAGAAGTCCTGGCTGACAGGCCACACAGGTGAGGCCGCTGGGAGGCAGAGACCAGCCCACCTGCCGCTGCGTGAGAGCGCAGTCAACACCACACCACACGGCCCAGAGGACCCTCTGGACCAAGCCCTGCCCAGCTGACTGCGGTGACCGCACGGTCCCCGGGACAGCCACAGCCGTTGGGGCAGGGGGCGGGGGGGGGGGGCGTTAAGCTGCATGAGACACTGACACACGGCCAGCAGCCCGCTGCAGCCCGCACCCCCGTCTCCACACTCCTCCCTCGGCTCTGCGCACCCCGGGGCTGACAGGCCCGCCACCGGGCAGCACCCCTGAAGCAGGAAGCTGGGGAGACAAACTGCGAGCGCAGAGGCGCTGGGCGTCCAGGGGCACCTGCCTCCGGGGGGTGGGGGGGGTCCCCGCGCCGGGCTGGCTCGTGCCTCCCCTCCTCACTGGTTTCCCATGGGGCTCGCCGGCACGTGCTGGGCCGCACTGGCCCCCAAGGACAGCGAGGGCAGCGGGCTTGGGCGGCCCCTCCCTGTGCTGACCGCCCACCCGCGGAGCCAGACAGACACCAGGAGCAGAGGGCCCGCCCGCTCCCCGACACTCAGACCAGGCTGCTGGGTGGGCTCCAAAGGCAAGAGCAAGAGAAAACTGGCTAAAACCAGCCAAAACCAAGCAGCTCTCCCTCCAGCCAGGTTAGGAACCATGCACATCAGAAAAAGGAGAAAGTTAGAACAGTTAAAAGTGGACCCGACCAGCAAAATCCAACTCTGCGCACAATCCATTCTTTCAGACCTCAAGCAGACGTTCTTCACGCTCGATGACACCCCGAGACTCGCGCAGCACAGGCTCCGAAGCTCAGTGACGCAGGTGCCGCCGCCGCCGCCGAGCAGGAGCCCGGAACGGACTTTCAGCTCCCAAATGCCTACCCCCCGATAGGGAGGCTTCTCACACCTCCCCGGTCTCTGCTAATGACAATCCAGATGCTCAGTCTAGGGCTGCGCTGTTCAGTTTGGTCGTTGTCAGCCAAGTGTTTTTTAAAAATTAACTGTAGCACCATCTGGGGTTGCTCGGTGGACTGAGTGCCGGCCTGTGAACCAAGGAGTCGCTGGTTCGATTCCCAGTCAGGGCACAGGCCTGGGTTGGGTTGCAGTTGGTCCCCAGGGGGTGATGTGGTACAGGCAACCAACTGATGTTTCTCTCTCGCATCGATGTTCCTCTCCCTTTCTCCCTCTCTTCCTCTCTGTCCAAAAATAAAGTCTTTAACAAAAAAACAAAACAAAACAAAAAAAACCTTTAACAAAAATTAAATGAAAACTAACCATATCAAAGCCTAACGAAACTAGAGAGACAGCCCACAGCCACACCAGCCCCGCTGCCAGGGCTCAGCCGCACAGGTGGCCACACGCTGACAACGCCGAGCGCAAAACCGCTCCCACCGTTAGAAACCGCATGGGCCGATCCACTGAAGCGCAGAGGTGACACGCACAGGGAGAAAGCTTTCTCCTGGAGATCGGGAAACCCACCGCTGCCAGGAGCCGGGTTTTCCCTCTCCTGCACCCACCAGACCTTTCAAAAACCAGCCAGAGGCAAGGATGGGCCTGCTACCCGGTGACTGCACACCCCAGAGCTGGGGGTCAGCACCCTGGCCCGCCAACCGCTCGCCTGCCCAACCGCAGGAGCCAGCACGAAGGACGCGCAGGACCAGCAGCTGCGCGGAGGAGCCGCTCAGGGAGGAGGCCATGTCAGCGCAGCCGCCAGGCGGCCCAGCACCTTCCCTGAACGGCCTGGCTGTGGATGATGGGAACCTTTTGGTCACCTCTTGATTCACAGGCACCTTTTAAATGCCTGCCACTCGGTGCGGGCACCACGATTCTGTCAATTCCTAGGGAAGCATCCCCCATCCCCTCTCTCCTCTGGGCCCACAGCCGCCACCCCCAAACCCACCGCACACCCCACCAGCGGTTGCGTGAGCGCAGCCAGCAACCCTCCTGGACACTCTCCAGGAAGCTTCGAGAATCGGTTCCGCGTTCCGCCCCAGGCCGGGGCTTCCTGGTGGGCTGGCGGGCGCTTTCAGGGTCTGACCCTCTCAGGGGGGAGAACTAGTCCCGCCCACACGAACAGCCCCCGGTGTGCCAGAGCCGCGGGCGCACCGCCGGGCAGCTCCCACGTGGGGTGAGCGCCCCCAAATCCGTGACATGCCCATCAACGCGGTCAAGGGCAGGGTGGTGACTGGAAAAGCCTCTTTGAGGAGGTGACATTCAAGCTGAGACCTGAAGGATTAAAGACTCCAGGGCAGCCCAAGCCGGAGAGCCCGGTGGGTTACAGCGCCGCCCCGCCCCACCCCGCCCCGCCGTTGCGGGTGTGAGGCCCGGTAGGGGCGCAGACAGGAAGCAACCGAAGAGTGCAGAGCAACTGGAGCAACAGGCTGATGCTTTCCCTCCCCCTTCCTGCCTCTCTCCCTAAAAATCAATAAATGTAAAACTTTTTAAAAAAAGATGCTTATAAAAGAAAGACTCACTGGTAAAAACAGCAAAAGGAATGGCGACGTCGGGCGGACAGCTGGAGAAGGGACCGCCGGTCGGAAAGGCTGGTCGCCAGGCCCTCCGGTCGGCCTGTGCGCGGCCGCGTGCTCAGGGGCCCCGGCCGGAGAGCTGCCGTGCTCCACAGGCAAAGCCGGGCAGCCGCAAGCGGGGACCCCGGGGCGCAGGGGGGGCGTTCCAAGGAGGGTCTGGTCCGCCAAGGCCAGTCCGAGGGGCAGCAGATGTGCATCCCGGAAAAGCGGCCACTTCAGGGAGCTCTTCCTTCCACCGGAGGCAGCGGCACCGGGACCGGAGGGCGGTCATCAGGACAGAGACCCCACCCCACGGCGGCCCGGAGCACCCAGCTCTGTGCCTCAACGTCGGCTCCGGGAGCCGTGGGGGTCCCTGCAGAGCCACCACCTTCTGCAGGCCCCCTCAGCCTGCAGCGGCCCGTCCTTGTCAGGCTTGGCGTGCAGGGCGGGAGGGCCAGGAGCCCAAGCCCGGGAAACAAGGGCAGGGCCGGCCCGAAGCTCTGGGGGCTGCAGGGCTTCCCCAGGGTCCCTCGGAGACTCCTGTCCCCCGAAAGGTGTGACCGTGGCCTTCTTCGCAGTTATAGTCAGTTACCTTAGCACGAGGCCGTGTGAGGTGAGGGCGGCCCCAGCCGATGCCAGGCGCCCTCGCGAGAGCGCGGGGGCGGCCCGTGATGCCGCCGAGGCAGCGGCCCCACCCACACCCCGACTTGGACGCCCAGCCTCCAGCCTGGGGGGACAGGCTTCTGCTGTGGAGGCTGCTCCGGGGGCACTTGCCTGGGGGGCACTTGCCTGGCGCAGCCCCCACAGGGGACCAGCAGGACAGCCCCCAGAGGCAGGAGGGAGCAGGGCCCAGGCTGAGGCCGCAGCCAGAGGCGGGGCGGGGGCGGGGCCCCAGCAGGCATTTATCACAGCGAGGGGGCGGGGCCAATCCCGGCAGCGAGGCGCCTGCACCGCAGTGACAGGTGAGCGACAGATGAGCGACCTCAGAAACGCACACAGCGCCTGCGCGGAACGGAGCAGGAGACCCGGAGCGGGAAGCTGTGAACACAGCGCGGTCCCGAGCGTGGGGGAGTCTCCGCGCACCGTGGGCGGCACCGCGACCTCACGTGGCTCCTTCCTGAGGGACAACCAGGCACCCCCTCACCTCTACACTCCTGCCTTCCCGCAGCGCACGCGTCACACGATGTTATTCCTAAGATGCCCACGTCTCCCAATCCACGCATTTTCATTTTCTCTCCTCTATGTAAATCCAGCAGGTTTTAACTGTAACTCCACAGTATTCCAATTACAAATTTTAACCCTGGCTGGGGTGGCTCAGTGGATTGAGTGCCGGCCTGTGATCCAAAGGGTCACCGGTTTGATCCCCAGTCAGGGCACGTGCCTGGGTTGTAGGCCAGGTCCCCCGCAGGGGGCGCAGAAGAGGCAACTACACATAGATGTTTCCCTCCCTGTCTTTCTTCCTTCCCCTCTCTAAAAAAAATAAAATAAAATAAAATGTGAAAGTTAAAGATAGAAACAGACAAAACCGATTCACTGAAGAGGGAACCTTCATAGGACATCGGTGGCTTAGTGGGACAAGGGACAAGGTCCCCAGTGAATGAGAACGAGACAGTCGGAGGAACCGAGGCAGTGAACACAGGGCACCTGTCCAGGGAGCTCAATTTTAAAAAGAGAAAAATCAGAATGGAGGGGAGGGTACCAAGCCTGGGGGTGCGGCCTGTGCGCAGACAGACGAAGGGATCCTGAGGGGGGACCGACCGGTGGCCGGCGAACTGTCCTCCTGCACAAGAGGCCTCCCTCTAACGACAGGAGGCGGGGCGGAGGCAGACACAAGTCCCCGGAGATGAAAGATGAAGCAAGGGGAGCTCGCTCTAGCCAGAAGGTCCGGAGCATCGTGACTGAGCGCATAGGCCCTGAGGCTCAAACACGGTTCCTGGACTCCTCACCGTGGCCTTGGCTGATGACCTGGCCTTCCTGTCGGTTTCGCCATCTGGGAAGTGGGGCGGGCCCCAGCCTCAGAGCTGAGGTGCGGACCATGTGGCAACCACAGATATTCTCCCCACCGGGCCTTGGCAGGACAGGCGCCCGGCCAATGGGCGAACAGCGTCGGGACCAACAGGCCCCTCTGCAAGTTCCTCGGGTACCATGGGAATGCTGGGTGCGGGGCTGGAGGGCCCAGCTGTGGACGAGCGCACTCCCACAGGCGAACTTGGAGGTGCCCTCCCAGCAACCCTGCAGGCCTGTGCCCAGGGGCAGCATCTCCCCGCCCCCCAACTTCCTGACCTCCCATGGCACAGCCCTGCCTCGGGGCCTCTCTCTGCCCACGTGGCTCCTGCCCTCCCTCCTCCTTCCTCCGCTGTGAGCAGACCCCACAGCCCTTCCTAGCACCGAGGTCCCACCTTCTGAGACAACGCTGCCCCCCAGGGCAGGGCTGCTGTGACCAGCTGCTTGCTGGCCCCACCAGGCCCTGGAGGAGCCTTTCACTGACGGCCTCCCTTCCCCTCCTCACAGGCTCCTTCCCCTGAGCCCTGACGAAGCCCCAGCTGCCCCACGCAACAGCAAGGCACACAGAGCCCCCACACACGCCCAAACCCACCGCGGACAGGCAGCCCCGGGGGCCCGGACCACCAGCCCCTGGGTCTGCCTCTCACTCTCAGCGCTCCCTCCCCTGGGTCTGCAGGCTCCGACCTGCGGCTCCGGTGACGTCCAACTTCTGATCACACGCTCCACCCTTCAGTGCCACCCCTGGGGCTGACCCAAGGCCCCTTCTCAAGCCACCCCAACGGGTCCTGAACCTTTAGACAACCCCTAGGTTCCTCTCACCAGGAAAGGGTGAAGGGGGAGGGGAAGGACACTCACAACAGAACGGGTGCCGTCTCCCGCGAGCACCTCTCTGGCCCCTGCAGATGCCCGGGGCCAAGGTCGGGAGATGCCCAGGCTGGCGTCGCCGCCCCACTGCGCCGCTCAGGTGGCCTGGTCTCGGGCCTCGGCCTCCTTCGTGACCAGGTCCGGGGCCCTCTGCTCACAGGACCCTGTCTCTGGACGTCCCGCGCATCAGAAACGGAACGAGACCGGCTACAAGGGTCTAGCAAGCCTACGACGTGACCCCGTAAATGACGCCTTCACGGACGGCGAGAAGAGCGGCAGCGCGCCAGCCTCGGGGAGGGCCGGGCCCCACCCCTGCCTCTGCAGGCGCCCGTCTCAGGGTCTTCTTTTGGCTGAAGGACTAAGCTGGCGGGCAAGGCCGTCACGTTTTTCCCGTAAAGTAAAAGACACATTTTTCATTCCCACCAGTAACTGTGCTGATCTGTCTCCTGCTGTTCGCTTCCAGGGCGCGGAGCCCGGGGATGCTGCTGAGCACCTCCCACAGGCGAGGCAGCCCCACCGCAGAGAACTGTTTGGCCAAAACGCCGGCGGGACCAAGAAACTGTGCACACCACCTCTGACACGTCTGGTCACTCCCAGCACCTGCTCCACACGCTGCACAAGCCTTGTTTTTACATTTCGGCTGCATTTTCACCTTTCTTGAAATAACAAAGACCAAACCATTGTGCAATCTTCTTCCACATTCAACGTTAAAATGGCTGCACCAAACGCCGACCCCGACGAGTCTTTTTCGGCGCACGCCGACGAGATAGCCGCCCCAACGCCACCTCACAAAACCGCCTCCCATGGAGATGAAGGCGCCGAAGCACCGCTACGGCCCCCAGGCTTCTGGCTGACAGGACAGGAAGCGGGCGCAGGGGTGTTCTCGCAGCGTCTCCCCGCTGACCCGCGTCGAACTCCACGAGGGCGCGGGTCTCCGGCTGATCCCCAACACCACCAGCGCTCCGGCCGGTCGCCGACCCACGCGGGGGCAGCAGCACCGCACAGGCCGTGTGAAGAGCACCAGCCCCTGACCTGGTGGACCTGCCAAGCGCTGACTCGCTTCACAGCTGATGCCACAGAGCAGCGCTCTGCTGGCGTCCCCGCCCGTCGCACAAGGAGCCCTGAGGTCCGGCGCCGCCAGGCCGCGCTCGCCTCCCAGGCCCCGCTCCCTGTGAAGGCCGCGCCCGCCCCTCCACCGTCGCACGGGTCCTCCTCCTCCAGGGGCTGCTTCGCCCTCGGCTCCCAAGCCAGCGCCTGCTGCCAACACCCCCGTCTGCACAGCCACTGGTTGTTGGCCGTCCTCTCCACCCCAAGTCACAGGGCCGGGGCCCGGGGGCAGCTTTGCGCCCTCACCCCACTTGGTCGCACAGGCAAGGACAAAGCTGGGGCTCAGCGTCACTGTCCGTGCCGCCCACTCTGGACGGAAGCCGCAGGAAACTGGACTTTCCGCCACGGTCCGCACGGGCGCTGCTCTGGCTAGTCCGACCGCAGCCTGGAGGCCGGCGCTCCTGCCCCCAGCGCACGCTCGCCAGGCAGCAGGCTCCACACTGGGCCCTGCAAGGAGCGCAGACCTCCTGGGCGCCGGGGGCGGGGGTGCCCGGGCCACGCTTTGAGACTTCCTGCTCTGAATGGCGGTTACTCCCCCCACCCTGGTCCCCCCTTTCAGGGCCGGGAACGGAGCCAAGGCCTGGGCCTGCACAGCAGCGCTCAGGGCTGGGCGGCAGCAGGGCGGGCGGCGCAGACCGACGCCCCGTGAGGCGCTCACTGTCCGTCCGTCCGTCCGCAAGGCCCTCTGAGGGACCGTGCTGAGGGGTTCTGCAGGGGCTGGAGGAGGAGGTGTGAGGACGGATGCACCTGGACGCACGACGTGGGGCTGCCCCTTCCAGCCCTTGCTCCCAGCACGCAACACCTGTGGCCAGCTCTCCCTCCCTGCGCTCGCTCAGCCTCGGGTCTCCGGTCACCAGCACCGCAGCCCGCCCAGACCCCGTCCTCAGCACACCAGCACCCTGGGGGCAGTCTGACCCCAGGCGGGCTCCCTGCTCCGAGCGCGGTCCAACCTCAAGTTCCACATGAGGGTCCCCACCAGGTCACTCTGCTCCTCGAAACCCCCGTCAGGCCCCACAAGCCCTCGGGCACAAGAGCAGGGTCTGCACCAAGGCTCGGACCTCTGGACGCCCTGTTCCCACCGCCCCAGCCCTTCAGGCCGTGCACCCCCAGGGGGCAGCCCTGCTCTCCTCCACCCGACAGACTGCCACTGAGCACCTACCTACCACGCACCAACACCGCTCTGGATGCTGGGAAGGCCGCAGACAAAGGCCACCAAGCGGTCACTTGGCCTGGGACACCCCTTCCTCCCCACCAGCCCCACCTGCCTACCAGACGGGCTGCACTGGACAATGGGCGGGTCTCAGCTTAACTCTCTTCCCGGGAAGCCATCACTGAACTAGATCAGGTGGCAGCCCACACCCCCTGGCCTGCCTGCCAGGCTCCCCGGGAGACGGCACCTCAGCAAGGCCCTGGGCAACCTCCGTCTACAACAACGTACAGCCTCAGTGCCCGCAGAGAATGCTGAGAGGCAGCAACTGTTAGGCAAATTTTCAGCCACAGTTTTTATGAGAATATATGAAAATATTTCATTTCCTTGTCACTGGTTGATGAATCAAGAAATGCCACTAAACAAAACAAAAAAAACCCAAAAAATTACAACTGCCAAGATTTGGAAGCAGCCCAAGCACCCGTCGGTACATGAGCGGATAAAGAAGCTGCAGTGCGGTCACACGATGGAATACTACGCAGCCCCGAAAAGGGCCCGACCCTTGCACCAGCCGGGATGGACCCGGAGAGCACTGCGCTCGGTGAAACAAGCCCATCGGAGAGAGACAAGCATCACGTGGCCCCACTCACGTGTGGGGTCTGGTGAACAAAGTACCCTGGTGAACAGAGCAGGAGCAGACTCGCAGAAACTGAGAACAGGCTGACAGAGGGGAGCAGGGGGGGTTGGGGGACAGGTGAAGGGGATTAAGCCCCCCAAAAGATAACAGCACTGTGATGACCAGAGGAAAGGGGGGGTGAGGGGAGGGAGAAGACGGTAAAAGAGGATAAATGGTGATGGAAGGAGATTTGACTTGGAGCGGTTTAAAAAAGAAAGGACACCGAAAGTTCTGTGAAATAAAAAATATTCACCATCGTAAAGGGTGAGGTGAAATCTCTAAAAAGTAAATAATTTCGCCAGTTTTAAAAGTGAATTTGACGATCAAAAGCACCGCAGAAAGGTAAAGGAAGCCCTCCAAGGACAATGTGAGTGAGGAACCGCATCTCACCGGGGGAAAGTGAGGTTGGATGCGGGCTGCTCCGCAAGGCGCGCCCCTGCCCCGGACCGACGCCCTCCTCGGAGCCGGCGGGCAGTGCGAATGAGCCCCTCAGCAGGCCGGCCCCTGCCAGGTTAGCCAACACGGCCGCGGTGAGAGCAAGGCCGCCGCTGCACCGTGCCCGTCCCCGGTGCCCGCACACACGGTGACCCCCGGGAAGGAGGGGCGACAGAGGAGGGGGCGGACGAACCCGTCACACACCCCCAAACCTGCAAGGCAGGCCAGAGACCCAGGCCCTGCCTCGGGCACTCTGGGTCCTCGCGGAAACCAGCGACTTCTCTCCCTCCTGGGACCCCGGAATCGCTGAAGTCCCGGTGACGATGCTTTCAGGGGGCTGCTGTGGAGGCTGTGGCAGTCCTCGCGGGCACTGGCCACTGCAGGACTGAGCTGGAGCCACGGGAGACACAAACACAGCCACCCACGGGCGGGCAGCGCGCCACGCGCAGTGGGCCCGGGCCGAGCGCAAGCCCGAGCACCGTGGCAGTCGCGCCAACGGCTGACCCTCAGCGCCGTTCCGGCAGGGGCAACATGGGGTCCACTGCCCACTAGCCTCAGAATGACCTCAGGTGACCTCAACCTGATCTTTTAAATCGTTAGGTTTGCAGAAGTGGCTTTTTGCCAGAAGTGCAGTTTACTGTCAGATGAGGAAACGCTCACTCGGGTCTTCAGGAAACACACTGCTCTGTGAGTGGGCAGCAGTCACCTCGCTGGCCCTGAGCCCCCCACACAGGGGGGCTCCGCGCCCACAGGGGGACCCAGCTCATGGCTGTAGACAGAAGGGGCAGGGAGTGCGCCCACACCGCACCCACAGGTGATGCGTCCCAGAGCTGGACCCCTGGCACCTGCGGAACCGCACTGGCCAGCGCCACCCCAGCACGTT
The DNA here is from genome assembly GCA_004027475.1 of Anoura caudifer. Lineage (NCBI taxonomy): Eukaryota > Metazoa > Chordata > Mammalia > Chiroptera > Phyllostomidae > Anoura > Anoura caudifer. The sequence continues at coordinate 35,347 of PVKU01010655.1, read as the reverse complement.
CAGCAGGACGAGGCGGGGGAGAAGTGGCGCTCCACCCTCCCGCAGGACGGCCAGTGCACCACCCGTCACCCCCCTGGGCGCCACCAGCGTCCGGATGTCTCTCTCCCCCAGCACCGCTGCGCACGTGGTGCCCTCCGTCCCCTCTCCGGCCTCAGTCAGTCGGGTCTGTTTCGCCCCCACCCTGCGTTCACCAAGCCCCACACCTACCCAACTGTCTAGTCTTCACTCCTCCAGTGCTCTGACCACCTCGCGCAAACCTAAAACCAGATTTCACCCCAGGGTCTAAAGAAGCCCTGACCCCTCTGTTCGAGGCCTCACCAGACTCACACTAACTAGGGGTTTCAAAGGAACACGGCGTGCCATGTGGTCAGGCCCGGATCATGAAATTGAGACTACCTATTACCAGGGCACTGCCGCTAAAGCCGAGGTCTGGACATGGTAAGAAGTTAATCCGATTTAGGGACCAACACGAGCCAAATCTTTTGGGCAGAGAAAAAAAATCCGAGGAAGAAACTATAATAAATGCCAATGCTGCACAACTAAAATAAAGTCAGTGCTGTTCATTAATGCTGACTGACGGCAGACAAGTCTACAGACACCCTGGCAGCCTTCTCAGAAGATACCTAGAGAAATAAAACTTCCCCAATCAAACCACTGAATCAGAAACAAACTAAAGTGACTACTTCATAGAAAAGACTTTGTTGTAAGAGGTTTACTTTTTAAAAGAAAACAATACATTACTCTGCAGACTTTGGCTTTCTTTTGAATCTCTCTTGAGATTGATTCAATCCGAGGAAACTTATTTCCAACTCCCCGGAAAATGAGAAGTAATTCAAGACACCAAAGAGAAACCTTTACCAAGGAACTGCCGCAGGGCGCTGTGCCCGGGGCGGGGCAGCCGGCAAGCCCCGGGCCCTGGTGGACCAGAGTCCAGGTCCCAGGTCCTGCCTCGTGGGTGTGCTCACTTGGGAGGAGGTGTTGACCCGGAGTCAAAACTGAGGACTGGACCTTCTGGTTGGCACCCTGTTCTCTGACCCACCCAGCAGGGCAGGGCAGGGCAGGGCAGACGGGCCCAGCAGGGAAAGCAAGCTGCAAGGGAGCCCCAGCCCCCCACCAAACTCACTTCACCTTCCTCCACCCTCACCCCCCAAGAAGGGAGTGTCAGGAAGGAGAGGCCCCCACCCCGCCAGGGCCTGGCAGGGTCGCCCTCCAGCTCCACCCACTTCTGGACCAAAGTGAAAGGAAGCCAGGGCCACCCAGCCCCGCCCTGCAGAGGTGTCGCTCGCATCTCCTTGGTGGTGGCACCAACTCAGTCCCAGCCACAAACCCTGCACGGGTAAAGAAGTAAAAAAGGAACTGCCTTTTTGGTTTTTTTTTTTTTTTTTTTTTTTTTTTTTTTTTTTTTTTTGCAATATGTACCTTCCGGAATCATCCAGAACAGATCCGGCCTTACTACAACTCAAACTAAAACCTTAATTTCAGATTAAGAAAACCCCTCCACACCCCCGAAAAAGACTACAGCTTCAAATCAGGAAAGAAAAAAGTCCTGTAGAAACCACGCGGACGACGATATTCTGAAGACCTATCCAGTACCTAGAACTCCTCACCAAGCTCATGCTTCCACTGACTTGCTAATCAAGAAAAATAACCTACATGTTTCCTTAATAACAAATGTCATATGGGACTCTTAATGATCAAGTATTTGAGGTCAATTATCAGAAAGACAGCAAAACGAAAGGCACAGAAAACCACCGCGCAGCCCGAATCAAAAGCACAGGCCGAGGCTCGTGAATGCCCATCTCCCGTCCCCACGAAACGACGCACAAGCCACTCGCCGCGGCGCTGTGTGCACCGATCCCCATCCTCGCGGTTGGGAAAAGCTTCCACGAAGAGGCCCTGAGCACACAAGGCCACGACCTTTGCAAGCTAACCGTGCGGTTTAAAGGACACAAACTGTGAACACCTCTTCAATCAACCGTCAATTTGCAAGCAAAAACAGAGGAGGATTTTCAGGGCCGGAGGCTGGGCCTCCACCCGGCGGGATTGTCACCGCGGCCCCTCCCCCACCGCACCCCGCGGTCCCCGAGGAGCCCGCTCAGGCCTCAGGAGGACGTCCGGCCCTCGGGTGGACCCTCCCCCAGGTCGCCCGGAGTCCCACCCTGAGCGCCCCAGGCCCAGCGCAGCAGTCGCGGGTCCGGGAGCGCGCGGCGCTGACAAAGGCGGCGGCCGCCGCGCCATCTTGTCGCGGGGCCTGGGCTCCCGGCCATTCATCGAGGCTCGAGGACCCCGGCCCTTCCGGTGCGGACCTCCCGGTCCCTCCCCGCCCCGCTCCTGCCCACCTCGCGCCCCCCTCCCGCCCACCCGCCCCGCACGCAGGCCCCGCACCGCGCGAGGGAGAAAGCAACGAGAAAAGGCTGGTCGTGGGGCCGCCGCTCACTTCCCAGCGAAAACGAAGACAGCGGAGAGTCGCTATTGTTCTAGGCTTCCTAGCACAGCGCTTCGCTTCTGCCTCCGATCCCCCCGAACGTCCCCCGGCGGCCGCACCCCGGGCTCCGCTTCCTCATTTCATCGTCCCCCCTCCATCGTGTCGTTCCTAAACCCGAACTTCAGAGACGCCAAAAAAGGGGCACCTGAAACACCTCGCCCTTCCGAGCAAAGGACGGGCTCCCACACCCACTGCAGCAACCGCGCTGCCTTTGTTCTCGCAGCCCGGCCAGCGGCCCGGCGCGCGGGAGGGGCTGGGCCGCAGACCCCGGCCCAGCGCACAGTCCTGGGGAGGCCAGGCCGGACCCAGGGCCCGCACACCGACCCAGAGCTTAGGACCCTGGACCTCGAGCCCAGGTCCCCGAACCCCGACCAGGACCCCAGACGCCGACAGGAACCCCAGACCCCAACCCAGGACTCTGACCACAGACCCTGACCTAAAAGCCCAGAACCCCAGAACTGGAGCCGCAGACCCAGGTACCCAGACCTGGACCCCAAACCCCGGCCCCAGACCTCCGACACCGAGCCGCGAACCTCCGCCCCGACCCCGGCCCACGCCCGCAGGGTCCCCACCCGCCCCAGCCTCACAGACCCCACCCGGGCGGGGCAGGAAGACGGGGCCCCGCAGTGGGTGGGGGCGGGGCGGCCCGGGAGGGCGACTGCGGGCGGGGAACCGGGGCAGACATGCTGGGGGTCCCGCCGCCGGGTTGGGCCAGCGCGGTCGGGGCCGCGAGGCCGGGCAGAGTCGAGGCCGCCAGGCTCACCTCAGCGCTCGTCCTGCCTGCCGCGCCCGCAGCCCACCGCCTTGGCCGCTTCGGCCGCCGCTCCGGGAGGTGGTCGCGCTCGGGCCGCTCCGCGGGCGCTGCGGCAGGTGCGCGGCGAGGCTCGGTCCCGTCCCGCGGCGGCTGCTCCACTCCGCGCCCGCGCCCGCCGCCGCCGCCTCCGTCCGCCCTCAGACGCCTCCAGCCATCGATGGGCGCGGCGGCCCCTGTCCGCAGCCTCGGGAAACCCCACGGCCGCGTCACCGCGCACGCCGCGCGCGCGCACGGCCCGGCCCCGTCTCCGGCGCGCGCACGCACGCGCGCTTCCGCCCTGCCCCGGTTCCGCGCGTGAGAGCCAATTAAAGGCGCCGCGCCCTCGGGGACCGGCTCCGGGGGCACCTCAGGCCTAGGCTGCCTGGCGCCGCGATCCGCGCCCCAGGGGCCGGCCTGGGTCTCTCGCTGCGACTGGCTCGGTTCCCGGCCAGGCAGACCGCACCCCGCTCCCCGAACCCAGCACCCCGCCTACGCCGAGCTGGGACTGACCCTCAGGCCTGTGGGATCCAGAGAGATGGCCGGTTCCTCCGTCTAAGGCGGCGGCCCAGCGGAGCCCGGTCGGGACGAGATCGGCCTCCCGGACGCCCCGCCGAGGACAGGGCCGGCGCTCCGAGGAGCCCGTGAGGCTCGTGGGGTTTGGGGCTCGGGCAGTGGTCCTGTGGGGGGTGGCCGCCTGGGCGGGGAGGTGAGACCGCGGGAAAGTGCGTCGGGAGCAGAGATGGTCCGCCCGGCAGGTGCTGCTGAGAGGTCAGCGGGGCCGCTGGGGGTGGAAGACCCCCGGCGGGAAAAGCGGAGAAGGTGGGGTGGGTCAGATGGGGCCTCCTTCGCCACCGCCCGGCGAGCCTGCTCACCTCTGCCTCCCGGTCCCGACGCCACCCCGCCCTCCACCTCTTCTCACTGCGAGACCGGCTGCCCCGCCCCGCCCCGAACCAGCGCCTCTCACCGCCCCGGCCCCCTGCGGCACCCGCCCGCCCGCCCCGCTCGAGGGAACTGGAGAACTTGTCAGCGACCCAGCTGACCCCTCACTCACACAGGCCACAACCTCAAAGGACCCTGTGTGACACCCCCCGCCCCCCACCCCCACTCAGGGCCGTTCCCCGCCACTGGCCCTTCCTTCCCGCGCAGCGGCGCATCTCGTCGTTCTTGCAGCCCTTCGCACAGGATGCTCCAGGCTCCTCTCAGGCCCTCCCTGCCCCAAACCTGACCTCAGCCGGTTCCTTAGGGCGAGGGGTGGTATTTAGAAGCCAGACTCCAGGCTCCAGGTGTGCTTAGGGCAGCTGCAGTGTCATTGCCCACAGTCCTGTGGGGGGACACAGCTAGGGAACCTGCGGGGGGCAGACACACACACAGCCTACACCCTGGTGACCAGCCTCCCATAGTGGGCGACGCCGCACCCCTCACCCCCCAGGGACCCTGGCCTCCGCAGAGCTGCCCCCGCGGCCCCCACCCACCCTGGCAGCTGGGAGATTCATTTACATCAGCTGAGCCAGGACCGACCCCACCGATGAGCCCCTCTGCTTCAAACCACCGTCAGGGCCGCCGCTCCTCCCCAACCTGCAGGTCCCTCTGTGCTCTGCACTGGGGCTCTTCTCTGCGCCCCGCCCCCCTCCCGCCACCCGCGTTCCTGAGAAAGGGATGGGAAAGGAGAAGGAGGGAGAAGACCCAGCAGCAGAGCAGGAGAAGGGGGGCCACGGGGGGAGTGGTCTCTGCTGCTGTGGGGGTGCCTGCAGGCATGGGGGCACCTCGGAACCCTCAGCCTCCCGGGGCCTTGGCGGGCACCACGCTGCATGCCTGAGGCTGCAGGAGCGGCCCAGGGCACCCCTGCCCCCACCATGACCCCAGTCAAGCTCATCTCCAGGGGCGCCAGAGCTGCAGGGCAGGGACGCTGGACCACTGCCCACCTTAGTTGCCCTAGGATTTCGGGGGCAAAGCTGGCGCCCCAGCTAATCTGTAGGTCTGCAGGGTGTGGCAGGGCCTTCGCTGGAACTTGCCCTGTGGCCCCGACCTGAAATCCTTCTTTATGTGTTTATGGACGGGGTGTGAGGGGCAAAGTTTGGGGGGGAAGGTAGGGGGGAAGGAGCAGGGGCCCAGGTCCTTAAACCCAGGCCCCCTGTGCAGCCTGGGGCTCTATCCTCCCCTGACCTGCAGGAAGGGTCTCAGGCATCCCCTCCCCCTCCCCGACCAGCTCCCAGGCAGCAGGGCCCGCTGGCTTTGGGGACATGTGCCCTGGGGCTTGGATGGCTCTCAGGAGCCTCCAGCTTCCAGCTGGGGCCCTTTGGACTTCAAGGATCTGAAGGACGTTGTGGGGAGCCTTCGGTCCCTGCCTCCAACTCCCCTGCCCAGATCCCTGCAGGTTTTGCCCGTCAGCAGTTGCCGGGCCCCGCCTCCCCGGGCGCTAATCAGCCCGCAGTGGATCAGTGCGGAGCTCCTGCCCCGCCAGCCAGGAACCCAGGCGTCTGATTTCCCAGCCGCAGGCCCTCCGCTCTGGAAACGGGCGGCTTAGAGATCATGCTGGGGTCCCGAGGCCACAGCTGCACCCGGCCAGCCGGACCCAGACCCACTTCCCACGGGCGAAGGAGGCAGCCAAGGGCTCGGCTGAGTGCCAGACCTTCACCAAAACCCTGAGGGGGCGCAAATGCGTAATTTAGATGCCCCCCACCCCATCTGTTCTTGAGTAGGAGCTGATCTGGCGGAGAGCTAGGTCTTATTAAATTCGAATCAGGCAGACGGTCTGTGCGCAGGAGCAGGGCCGGCGGCCCCCTGGGCCGCGCTCCAAGACCGGCTTTGAAGGGGCCCCGAGCCCTGGGGGCGCTCGCGCAGGGCCTGTCCGTCCCGGGCCCGCCGAGCCCGGGCTGCTTCGCGTCACGTGACCAGCCGGCCTCTGCTTCCCGTAAGTGAGACAGCAGCCTGACCCCGCCTCCCAGTCCCGGAGGACAGCGGACGGGAGGAGGAAGGGAGGCAGCGGGAGCAAATGTAGGTAATCCAGAAGAAGCGTTAATTAGTTCCCTCGGGCGTCCAGACGCTGGGCTGGGTGACTAACGGGGTCAGGAGAGTGAGGAGGCTCCTGGTCCGTCCTCAGGGCAGACGCGGAGCGCCGTGGGTGTACCCGGCCTGGATGTGGGCGGGTCTGCCGGGGGCAGCACTGGAGAGCCGTGGGCAGCTTAGGTGGGCTGGCCAGTGGGACGGCTTTGTTTCAGCAGGGCCCCTGGCAAGGTAGGCAGCGAGGGAGCCGGCAGAGCTGTGCGGGTGCGGAGAGGAGATGGGATGGAGGCCTCGGAGCCAGGAGAAGGGTCAAGGCCCCCGAGGAGGTGGGCGTGGCCAGCGAGGTCAGGGACCGTGGGGCCCGGAGGCTGCTGCTTCGGGAGAAGGCAGACAACCTGGTCGGCTTTGGGGAGGGTGCTAGTCCTCGCACCTGGCTGCCGGCACACCCTGGAGGATCCCTGAGCCCCCTCCCCCTGTGCAGTGGAGGCAGCCTCTCTCACGGAAGAGCACAGCTGTTTCCTTGTCCTCCAAACCCCCAGCTGTGCTTCTGGTGACCTGACCTCTGAGCCCTTCACCCTCTCTGGTCACCTGCCTTGGTCATGACCCGCCAGTGGGGAATGGGAAAGCCTCAAGGGAGAGGTGTAGGCGGGTACACACAGGGGTGGGCAGCTGCATTTTGGGGGCATCTCTCCCCCACCCCAGACCTGGAGCAGACACCCTAGGGAAGGCCCGGGTGCCCTTCCTGCCCCTTCTGGAGGCAGCTGTCCACTCAACTGGACCATCCACTCAGCAAAGGCCCACCCAGCTCAGCTGCCTTCCCAGAGACATGGCACAGAAGAGCCCGCCTTCCTTGCTGGGGCTCCTGAAGGAGGTGGCTGCATCCGCGCTCAGTGCAGACCCTGGGGCTGCCCTGTGCTGGCAAGGTCATCGTTCTCGGAGGGAGACATCTTTGTTGAGAACGCAAACATCTCTAACGGAGAAGGATCCAAGTGGAAGTGTGGAGAACCGGCCATGAGTCAGGGTAGCCAGTGGCAGAATCTTAAAGCAGCTTATGGGAAAAGGGGAAGTGACTGGCTCAGGGGATAAGCCCCGCCCCTGTGTGCAGATGTCGGGTATCAGGCATGGCTGGATCCAGGCATTTGCTGAGGCTGGGAAGGCCCCCACTTGGCTCTGTTCCCCACATCCCTGTAGCGTTTCCTCTTCTTTCTCTCTGCCTGGGCAGAGAGAAATGGCCGCTGGGCCCGCCTTCCCACTCCCCCCCAGCTCAGTAGCCACCCATGGTGCTCTGAAGGCTGCGAGGTATCTCTGTGGGCCCAGGAAAGCTGTGTAAGGCCTCACTCAGATTTCCTGGAGGAAGTCAGTCTCCCTGCTGGGACCCTGCACAGCACCCAGAGCAACGTGCTGTGGCCTCACCAGGGGGAGAGCTGCTGGGAGAGGGAACACAAAGCTGTCCCCACCTGCCGGTTGGCTGAACGCAGGACCACAGTGTCCCTCCTGGGTCCTCCTGGCTCTTCCTGGCTGGCCAGGCAGCCCTCGCCTCTGGCCTGCTAGGCCCTGAGACCAGACACTGGGGCCCAAGCCTGGAGTGACGGAGCTGGACAGGGCAGGCTCTGCCCCCTACCCTCACAGTAGCTCCTGGAGGGGCTCCTGGGGTGGGGGCATCCAGGGCGCCCCAAGGCGCAGTCAGCGCTCCCACCCGGCCCAGCCCCCAGCACTTCCTGTCCTGGCAGGGAGGCCACGATTGTTCTCTGCACTTCCCGCAGCTGTCGGCAGAGCCGGCAGTCCCCCGCCCAGCCTGGCCTGGCAGTGCAGCCCCAGCACCTCCGGGGCCAGCTGGGAGCCCTGCAAGTCTGGTGCAGACACTCAGAGCGCCAGAGAGAGGCGAGGGTCAAGGAGGGGCACACACAGGCATGGACCAGAGAGGCGTCCAGAGAGATGAGGGCACAGGGAGACTGGGAGAGCTGGTGCCGAGTCAGCCGCTGCACCTGCCCGCCAGGCCCTGGGGTCTAAGCCCTGGAGACCCCTTCTGGGCCCCTGCTGCTCCCAAGCCTCCCGTCCTCAGGTGCCACCTCCAGGCCTGGGCCTGCTCAGTGAGGGGCCCTGGGGCCCAGGATCGAGGGTGCGTCCAGGCACACTGCCCTCAGGTCCCAGTGCTGATGGAGCAGGGGCTGGTGGGGTGACAGCTGGGGGGTCACAGTAGCTTGTTCAGGGGAATGGCGGGGCTGGTCTCAGGGCCACCGGGCCTGCTTGTCTCGGGGGCCCTGCCCTGGGGGAGGGGTACCGCGGGACTCAGCTCTGCCAGCACCTGCCAAGTAAACAGCTTGCATCTGTGGCGCCAGCAGGGGGAGGAGGGTGGGTGGTCCAGCCCCCCCGCCCCCCCGCCCCCCCACCCCTTACCTGCTAAGGAGCCACAGAAGGGTGCGGCCAGCACAGCCTTCCGGAGCCCACTGCCCTGCCCCCACTGCTGGGCGAGCCACAGCCCAGTGGCAGACCCATGGCTGCAGGGGGTGCCCTGGGATTGCCCTCTCACCCCCAGGAAGCTGGCCAGAGGTCGTCTGATAGGAAGGTGCCAGGAGGGTCTGCGTCTGTCTGGAGCAGCCCTGGAGCAGAGTGGGGCTCCCTGGGGGGAGCAGGGGCATGGGGCAGAGCCAGGACAGTGACACCAAGGGGCGGGGACATGACCCTCCAGGCCACCTGGGCCCAGAGCCCACTCCGCAGTCGCTACAGGGTGCCACGTGGTACAGCACCACATCAGACACTGCCACACCATGGCACATCTGCCACGTCATGCCACCTGGGCATTGGCACATGGTGCCCCCCAGGTGCCCAGCAGGAGTGGCCCTGTCCTCTGGGCATGCATGCTGGCCACTGTCCTTATTGCCCCGTGGTCTCAGGCCACAGACCTGGAGGGACTGTCCCATGAGGAAGCAGGGACTCAGCGCCATGGCCTGGGTGCCCAGATCCCCACCCTGCCCTCTGCTTAGCCCAGGGCACAGGGTCTCCACAGGGAACTTCCTCCCCGCCACGGACCCCAACCCCCGGGCCAGGTGGGGGCCTCTCAAGCCCTCCCCGAGACTCCCTGGTTCCCCCCGGCAGGGTTCTGTCTCCTTGGCCAGTTTTCTGTTTTGCACTGTGGTGAAATTTACTACAGAAACCCTTCCGAAGTTCAGTAGCAGCAACACGCTCACATCCTGTGTGGCCTCTACGTCCATCTGGCCCCAGAGTGTTGCCATCCCCTCCAGAGGCAGCCCCGCACCCACGGGCAATAGCTCCGGTTCCCACCCCAGGCCCCCAACCGTCGGCCGGCTGGCCAGCCTCCTTTCTGTCCCCGCGCACTGCCGGCGGTGGGTGCTGCTTGTGACCTCGTGTGCCCAAGGTTCCCCAGGCCCGTTTTGACAGCCTACGGTGTGGGCAGGCCACACTGCGTTTGCCGGTCACTTGCTGATGGCCGTTCCGGCTGTTCCCGCCCTTTGGCCAGTGTAATTGGAGCTGCCACGCACACTAATGCACAGGTTTTGGTTTGAATAGGTTTTCGGTGCCTTTGGGTCCTGACGTAGGGGTAGCGGAAGGAACCGCCGCCCTGCTCCGCAGCAGCCGCGCCGGTGTAGGTTCCCCGCAGGGCTCCAGGTCCTGGCCCGCGCCCCTCGCGGTCTGCCTTTCTGAAGCCCAGTTCTCGCGGGTGTGAAGTGGTGTCTCCGGAGTTGGATGTGGGCTTCCCTGGTGACCAGCCACGCCGAGCACCTGTTTGCGGGCACACTGGCCATGCGTGTCCGCTCTGGAGGAGGGTCTGTTCGGGCCCTTCGCCCACTTTCGGACTTGTTTTTGTTGCAGTTGTGTGGAGCTGCGAGGCTTCTTGGTACAGCCTGGACACTGGGCCTGTGTCAGATGCGTGAGTCCCAAATATTTGGTGAGCTGTCTCGGGAGCATTCCCCTCCCCTTTCCTGGAGAGTGAACAAGAACTGGACTCTCTACGCTTTCTTCTCTTCGCGAATTCCTTCACGGCCCGTGTCGCTGGCCACCCTAACCATGTGGAGGAACACACTTTCCTCTGCCCCCAAGGTTCCTCTGGCCGGTCTAACATCAAATAGACGTGAGACCGATAAGCAACAGAAAACGGCTAACTAGGTACGGGAACCCCGCAAACAGGGGAGTCCGAGACCCACGGGCACGAGAGGCCCGTAGCCGGAAAGGGAACCTGGGCAGCGAAGACCCCGAGCTAGGGAGAGGGTGATGCCCAGGGATGGGGTGGGGGAGAGGGGCGGGGGGCTGCAAAGGTCTTTGCAGGATGGTCAGAGGAGCAGAGATTTAGCGAATGTTAAATAAAACCGTGTTCTGCCCTACAGACACACAGGTCCAAAGAAGTTATCTCTGATAAACCCTCCTGGGCGAGGCTCTAACTCCTGTTCTTCTAGGTGGTTCGGGGAGGGGCACAGGTTTCTCTCCAGCCTTTAACTCAACCCGCATGTGGACCACACACGAAACCCTCAGGGGGCCTGCAAGACTCAGACGCTGGCTGACAGCGGGGACATGAAAATTCCTAACGAATCCTCTCTGCTCTCTCCCACCCCCTCAGTCTGCAGCCCTGCATTTCATGCGGCCCCTCCTCACTCCTCCTCGGATTCTGACACACAAGACGAGCTGCAAAGACGCCTTTCTTTCTCGGCAGCTTGTTCCCAATCCCGTGAGATTTTGCCTCCCAGCAATTGTCGTCAGCTTGGTTCACATAAACTCATAAAAATTCCCTGCAGGTCTGGACATTGTTCACGTCCATGCCACTGAGGCTTATCTCAGGCCAGCGGGGACCAGCTGCCAGGTTCCAGAGCCGGAGTGAAGGGGCTGAATGCAGCTAGGAGGCAGGACAGGGCTGAGGGCTTGAGTGCTGGGCCTGCGGGCACCTCAGCAGGAAGGGGGGCCCTGCCTGCCACCCACCTCCACCCCAGTGCCTCTGTCCCAGAGGATCCCCCCAGGGCTCCTGCTCAGGTCCGCCCTCTCCCACAGCGGGGCGGTGCCTTGCCTGGTGTGGGTCCCTGGGGCAGAGCATAGCCCTCCTCCCCTGGGCGGACCCTGGAGCAGGTTCTGGGCTCTGGGAAAGGCAGCCCAGCCCCAGGCCTGGGGCACGGGAGGTGCAGGGTGTCGCTCCTGGAGGGTGCGGGCCTGGCCCCGCCTGTGCCTTCCCAATTGTCTTCCTTCTGCCCCTTGCCCCATGGGTGACCCTGGCCTGACAGGACCTAGGGGCAGCCCAGCACCTTCACCGCCTGCTGAATGAAGGGGAGTCGGGTGCCCGTGACCGTGGGCACGTCTGTGTCCTGTGTGGGCTGGGCCAGGGGGGCAATGGGAACGGAAGCGGTCACTGCGTCCCTGTGCTCTCCTGCCTGCCCCTCCAACTTGAGGGCTCTCCAGCCCTCAGCCACCAGGCTCTGCTCCAAGTCCAGCAGGGCACCACTGTGGGGACAGGGGACAGCAACTGCCCTTGCGCAGGGCTCCCAGAGCCCCAGCCCAGGGGTTCCAGTCCTGCAGGCCCTCCTCAGGGGCCCTGAATCTGGAAGACGTAGCTTGCCTCCTCTCCAGTGGGCCCCAGGGCCTGAGGGCTGTTTGTCAGGACCCTGCCCCTGAGGCCCAGCCCTGGCCACCTGGGAGGTGATGCAACAGGTGCCTGGGAGGGGCCTGGAGAGATGGAGTCAGAAGGTGGTGGTTTCAGGGGCCCCGAGGGCAGGAGGCCCAGGTGAGGGGGAGTTGGTGGAGGGCAGGGACCCCAGGCAACAGGGGTGCTGGGCAGTGCCCAGGGCACTCTGGCCCCTCCTGGATGGCCGGGCCTGCAGGTCCCGTGGCTTGGAAAGCAGCAGCAGTGGGGGCCCACAGGGGTGCAGCCCGGAGCCAGGGGCCCTGGAGCCCTCGCTGCGACGTCACTCAGGGACTGTGCCTGCTGTCCCCTTGGGCACCTGCCCAGGGCTCGGCCCCAGGCCTGCCCTGGGGTCCCCTGGGGGTGGCTCAGCTTGCCAGATCAGACTTCAAAGGGCCTGTCTGTCCTGCGTTATTGCCCCTCCAAAAGCCCCTGGTGGCTGAGGTTGGGGGGGCATGTGTCAGATCTTGGGTGGGCACTGAGGTGCGGAGGCCTCTGAGTGAGACCATGGGGAGCAGAGGAAGCTCCCCAGGGGGTGAGGGGCTGGGGTCAACCCTGTCAGAGCAGCACCTGGGGCACTGCTGAGGCCAGGGCCATGCGCCCACCCCTGTGGCCTGGTTCTGCCCCCACGGGCCCATGGGGGCCGAGCCAGGGCCAGGATCTGCACAGGGAGGACAGGCTGTCCCCCCAGCAAGGTGCCTTACCTGCTCAAGCCTCAGTTTTCCCTTCGTACAGGACAGACCTGCAGGTTCCTGCCCCTCCATGGCTGCTGAGCTCTCGGGAGCACAGGCTGCAGAGAGGGCTGAGGCTCTTGATGCGTTTAAAACCTCTTTTAGGTTTTGGCCCTGACCGGCATGGCTCGGTTGCTAGAGCATCAAACTGCAAAGCAAAAGGTCACAGGTTCGATGCCAGGCAGGGCACGTGCCTGGGCTGCAGGCTGGTCCCTGGTCAGGGTGCATGTGAGAGGCAGCAGATCAATGGTTCTCTCTGACATCAAGGTTTTAGTCCCTTCTCTCTCCCTCCCTTCCCCTCTCTCTAAAAATAAATGAAAATAAATAAATACAATCTTAAAACAAACAAACTTCTTTTAGCTTTTGGACAAAATGACCTCGCTGTTGTCACATTCAAACAAGACTGCGGAAGGCAAGAGCCACCAGAACACGCACACCCCTGAGCTCCGGTGGAGGAGCAAGGGACAGAGGGCCCAGGACTGCTGGAGGTCAGCTGTGAGTCCTGGGTCCTGCACAGGGCGGGAGGACCCCCGGGGATGCACAGCCCGCCAGGGCCGTGCGCCCTCCGCAGGGCGCACGGCGGGGAGCCTCAGGACGCGCAGGCCAGGGCCCCTGCAGTTGGGCCACCCCAGGGGCAGGCCTGCCCCGCCCTGCTGTGCACGGGGTCTGCCCGAGGACTTGTCTGCAGACTCGGTGGTCCTGTCGAGCGAAGGCTCCACAACTGCGCAGTCCACGCCCTGACCCACTATCTGCCCCGCGGCGGACCGGACGGGGGTACTGTGGTCTGTCCCACAGGACAAGGAAAGGGATATTTACACCTACTTATGCCCTAGCGATGGTGGGAACCCAAAGTCAGGCTCGGAGGGCAGGGTTTTGAAACGAGGGGCCGAACGCGGCCCGGGCAGGTTTACCAGAGGAAGACCCTGCCCCGCTCCACCTCCCTAGGGCCGACCCCCACCGCCGCGGACCAGGAGCTGCTGCCCGCCCGGTGCCCCGCCCGCCCCTACTCCGCCCCGCTCCTGCCCGGCTCCGCGCGGCCCGTGAGCGCCGCCTGGCGCAGACATTCGGACTGCCGCCACGCACGCCACTTCCGGGCTGGAGTTGAGTGACGGGGGGGGGAACCAACAGACGGAAGGGGGCGGGACCAAGAGGGGCGGAGTCGAGCGGACCTAGGGCGAGGGCCCGTGACAGGGTGAGGCTGTGTGAGGGAACGGACCACAAGCCGGGCAAAACGTAGCACTGAATCACGGAAGGGGGCGGGGCCTAGCGATGGGCTGGGGCGGGGCTGAGAGCTGGAGAGAAGGCGGAGCCTAGTGTTGGGGCGGGACCTACCTTCGGGACTGGGACCCGGCCGAGCGACGGGTGGGGCCGCGTACAGGGCAAAAGGTGGGACCCCACGATCCGAAGCGGGCAGGATGTCTGTGCGGGCTTCTCCAGAAGCCTTTGACTCTGCGGAATGAGCAAACAAGAGCGTGGACGGCCCCGGGCGAGCTCTTGAGGGCCCGCATGGAACGCAAAGGCACAGCAGGGTCTGTCTGCCTGACTGGGACATCTGTCCTGCCCTGCCCTCTGACATCTGCGCTCCTGGCTCTCAGGCCTTCGCCATCAGACTGAAGTCCGCCACCTGCCCCGCCCTCCCGCGGGCTCCTGCTCGCAACCGGCAGATCCTGGGATTTCTTGGACTCCATAGTCAAGTGAGCCGATTCGCTGTAATAATGAAATCTATGTATAATTGTTTGTCTTTCTGTGGAATCCTAACACAACATACAATGGAGTTATTATTATCCGGCCTTAAAAGAGGAAGGAAATTCTGACACAGGCTACAGGGATGGGCCTTGAGGACATGCTGCGCGAAATAAGCCAGACCAGACACGGAAGGACAGGTGCTGTGTGACCCCACCCATGTGAAGTCCCTGGAGGATTCAGACCCACAGAGACAGAGAGTAGATGGTGGCGCAGGGGCCGGGGCAGGGGTGGGGTGAGAGTTAAATGGAAACAGAGTTTCAGTTCTGGAAGACCGGAAGTTCTGGAGGGCATGGAGGTGAGGCTCCACAGCTGTGTGCACAGCTGCGCCTGCAGAAACAGCTGGGATGGTAAATTTCACATGATGTGTGTCTGTCCTAGGTAATAAAAAGGAACAAACGAAAAGGTTGTGGTGCGTAATTGAGGTTCAGTCAATGTTCCTGTCACAGAGGAGTATTTATGCAAATTCCACCACTGTGCTCAGTAGCTATATGAAAAAAACAGAACCTTCACAGCATGGTCGAGACTGGCGTCGCAGGGAACCTCTGGCGCTAGAGCCTGGCTAAGGTGGCGAGAAGTGGCCCCCACGCTCTTTCCCCGAGGCCCTCGGGCTTCCCCACCCCGTGCATCTGCACGTCCGGTCCCTCCACGTGTTGTGGTTTGGACTTTTGGCTGTGAAGAGTTCCATGGAAATGCTGTTGCACTTCCGACTCTTGTAGCTTGGGACTTCCAAGGAGGGGAGGTGGGAGAGTCTTCTCACCATCAGAAGAGAGGGGACCCAGAGCAGAGTTTTCCTCTGGCCTGGCCTCCCGATGGCCTGGCGCCTGCTGGAGCCATCCTGTCTCAGTCAGCACAAACCTTGCAGTCTCAGCAGCTGGCCTCCCTGTGGCTTCAGATACCCCGGAGGCTGAGCCAGCGCAGCGGGGTTGGGGGACAAGGCATGGCTCACCTGCTCAGACTCATCAGGCCAGGGCAGGTGTGTGCACACCCAGGGGCCTCTGGGGACCACACGTGGTGGGGGAGAGGTGACAGGAACCGGGTGGGGGCCAACTGTGACTCTCCCTGGGCCCAGGAACTGGAGGGGGTGGGAGGTGCACATGACCTGGGCAGAGGCATTGGGAGCCCCAGGGGGGTGCCTGTGCCTGAGGGCTGAGCACACGTGTGCAGGTATGTGCAGCTGTGGATTCTTGTCACTAAACAGCCAGCCAGCTCCCGGCTCCCCCAGGAGCCAGCTCTGCTGTTCCGAGTGGAAAGGGGGTCAGGTTTCCCTGAGAATAGCCCCCCCCCTGCACTGTCCAGAGGAAAGCTGGCCTGGCCTCCTGGTGGCCAGTTCAGGCCGCTTGGTCCCATCTGCTCTACCCCCGTCCCCCCAGCCACATGAACCCACAGCCCCTGCCACACTCACTGGGGGCAGGAGGAGCATTGGCACCCTCCCCTGTCTTAGGGCACCGGCCGGCACTGGGTCCCCACAGGCGTGAAGGTGGTGTCTGACCAGGGTGGGCATCCGACAAGGGCCCTTACAAACAAGCGATGGCAGCTGCTGTCAGGGGCCTGCCACAGGTAGGGAGGAGGGTGACGTGGTGGAGAGGGGACAACCCCTCTGCTGCCCTCAGCCCCAGGTGTCCATCCTTGCTGTGGCCGTGGGAGGGCCGAGGCTGAGGCTGGGACCTTGGCTGGGACTCAGGGTCTGAGGGGAGCTCTGGGCGAGGGGATACCCAGGACGAGGAGGGCCAGGAAGGAGCCCTACAGGGAAGGGCCAGGCCTGTCCCTAAATAGGGCCAGCAGGATCTCCTGGCCATAAAAGGCTCTTGGAATCTGGACCCCGGGGACCCCAAGCAGCCAGGCCCAGCTAAAACGCAGCTGCCGTCCCTACCCCTTGTGCTCTGCCCACAGCAGCTCCAGCAACACGGTGCACTGTCCTCTCAGCCAGCCACAGACATGGTAAGGCCCTCCCGGCAGATTCCCCGTGGGCTGCTGGGTGGTGCAGTGGGGCTGGGAGCGTCCCCTGGGGCAGAGAGGGTGGGCAGGGCCCCCAGGCACAGGGATGGCTGGGCCTGGCACTGTAAGGGTCTCTCCGGGAACCCGAGGAAGAAGTTCAGCGAGGGCAGAGTTTGGGGCTGGGGCTAAGCAACCCTCTCCCAAAGCTGCCATGGCGGTGGCGGGCAGAGGTGGCCAGGTGCTGCACGGTCCCCCTGGGATGTCAGGACAGGCTGTCCCCCAAGTTCTGTCTGGGTGCAGGTCCGGACGCCCCTTGCCCTGGAGCCTTCAACCTGGCCTGGGCCAGCCTCCTCCCCATGTCAGCCCCAGGTGCCCTTCACCTGGCCTCACTGTGTGTCCACTGCTGGGTCCCCTGCCCTGCAGCCCCTACTGCTGCTCCCTCACATGGCTGGCCCGTGCCCTGGCTCCTGGGCGCCCGGCACCCCCTGCCTGGCCGCCTCAAGCGCCCGTCCCTTTCCGCTGCCTGGCAGAGCCCTGCTCCTCCCTCAGGCCTCACCATGCGTTGCCCTTGCTCAGGAGCTGGCCCTGGCTGGGGTCTCCTTTTTGACCCACGAGCTCCGAAAGGTGTGCTGTGCCACGGGCCCTGCCTGGGGCCTCGAGCCTCCCCAGGACAGAGAGCAGAGGGCCCCTGTGAAGCTGGCTGGTGTGCCCCCATGTCCCCGCAGACGGAGCGCCTGACGGCCGCGCAGATCACGGAGTACAAGGGGGTCTTTGAGATGTTCGACGAGGAAGGCAACGGGGAGGTGAAGACGGCCGAGCTGGAGCGGCTCATGAGCCTGCTGGGCATCAACCCCACCAAGAGCGAGCTGACCTCCATGGCCAAGGACGTGGACCGAAACAGTGAGCCCAAGCGGGGAGCCTGGGGGGCTCCGTGTGCGAGTGGGAGGAGCTGCGCCCTGCCCCTCACGTGGGACGTCCTGCCCCTTGCTCCCTGCAGACAAAGGCTTCTTCAACTGTGACAGCTTCCTGGCCCTGATGGGGATTTACTGGGAGAAGGCCCAGAACCAGGAGGGCGAGCTGCGGGCGGCTTTTCGCGTCTTCGACAAGGAGGGCAAGGGCTACATCGACTGGGGCACACTCAAGTAGGGCCGGGCGGGCCGGGTGGGCGAGGGCAGGTGCCCCCAGGCGCCGCTCACTGTGGGGGGTGGGGGTCCTGCAGGTATGTGCTCATGAACGCAGGCGAGCCCCTCAACGAGGTAGAAGCAGAGCAGATGATGAAGGAGGCAGACAAGGACGGAGACGGGACCATCGACTACGAGGGTGAGTGGGGCTGGGCCCTGGGAGCCCTGGGAGCCCACAGCCCAGCCAGGCGGGGCTGCTGACCGGCCCTCTGCTTCCAGAGTTCGTGGCCATGATGACCGGAGAGTCCTTCAAGCTGGTCCAGTAGGAGCAGCTGCTCTGGCTGTGGGCAGCCTGCCCGATGGAGGAGCCGCTGCCCGCCGCCTGCTGCCACCCACTGCCGCCCGGTCCACCACACCCTGCCCTGCCCCACCCCACCTGCCCCAGCAACATGGCTAATAAACGTGCCCACGGACTCCCGAGTGCCCGTTTCCAGCCTCGCAATGATGTGGGTCTGCAGAAGGGAGGGGTTTTCCAGAGTCACCCATGGCCCACAGCCTGTCACTACTGCTGTGACACTTGACCCCACCCACAGCAGCAGCCCGGAGGTGAGGCCAGACACAGGTCAAGCCCAAGGACTCACGCCGCCTGCCTGCACTGGGGGTGGCTGCTCTCTGAGAGCCCCTCCCAGAGACTTCCCTACAGGTGGAGACCAGTTAGATACAAATTTTATTCTCTCTAAAAATCTGTGGAGGCTTAGACCTTGGGGATGTCCTTCAGGCAGAGGGCCTGCTGGGGCAGGCCAGGGGCTGGACGTGGCAACCTGCGTGTGTGTGTGTCTGCCTGGCGATGTGTGGCAACAGGGCCAGGGCTGCAGCAATGTGCTGGACGTCTGGCCTTCCCCAGGGAAGGATGCTGAGAGTGGGCTGCGGTCTCCTGTGAGCACGAGGTGGCTGGTGGCACCGGGAGCTCAGGAACCTTCCCGTCCCCTCAGAGGGGCACCAGGGCCACAGCTGGTGGTGTTGGGCTTTGAGGCTCAGCACCTAGGCCTTGGAGAGTTTTCTAGGCCTGAGGCCCCAGAAAGGGGGCTAGGCTACTGAGGGGGGTGCCTCTCCCTGCCCGGGTTTGGCCATCTTGACAGCTTCGTCGTAGGAGGGAGGCAGTTCCAGGGCGTAGAGACTGTAGGCAGGAGGGGTCATGGAGTCGAGGTCCAGCTCCCCGAAGGTCAGGGGCAGCCGCATGCCCAGTGGGTACTGCACGGAGCTGTAGGCTGCCGGGAACCAGACTGTGTTTGCAGGGACGGGTCTGGCCCCCCAACCCCCAACCCCCAGCCCCCCGAAAGGCCGGTGGGCCCCCCGACAGGTGGGCCCCCCCGGACAGTGTGCAGGCACTCACAGGTCACAGTGCTGTGCACAGGGCTGTCGCTGTCCACAGGGATGAACGTCAGGTCGCAGGGCTGAGGCCTTGACGGCAGGTGCGGCTGGGCATGAGCCCTCTTCCGGAGGCAGCAGAACCGGACGCAGCTGGCCGTGACCCCACACAGCAGCAGCAGCAGGACAGCGAGCAGGATGAGCCTGGGCAAGGTGGAGAAAGACCCTACCGCTGGAAGGCCCCCAGCCACCAGGGGCCCGCTCCCCGATGGCCCCGCCACGCAGGGCAGGAGAACGGGCATGACGGAAGGAAACCAGAGGGTGTCTCTCCAGGCAAACACCTCCTTCCTGGCTGCAGCCGGGCCTGAGGAGCTGGCCAGCGCTGGCCTCCTGGTGCTGGCCCTGGCTGTCTCTCCAGGGCTGGCCACATGTGGCCTTGGGCTCACTCCCAGGACACACTGTCCTGGGCCGGCTGCACAATCCTGTGCCCAGACCAGTGACCGTGTTCACAGAGACTCTCTCAGGAGTGAGGAAGGAGGGAATGGGAGGTGGCAAGCGGGCTCTGGAGGGAAGTGTGCCCACGGCTCGGGTAGGACTCACAGGAAGGACCCACGGGGAGGCCGCCCCCAGTGCAGGAGGCAGGAGGCTGGGCTCAGCCTTCCAGACTGCTGAGTGCCCTCCCGCCTTACCGCCGGCGGGAGAGGGACAGAGCTGGCTACGGCTCGGCTCGGCGGTGGAGCCAGGCGGGGTGGGGATCCGGTGGTCTTGGCCCCGGGGGAACCGCCGGACCGGGCTCCGCGCCGCCGCCTCCACTTACCCCACGTGCCACAGGCTGCTCCAGCGGGCCTGGGGCGGGCACCTGCGTGGACAGCAGCACCTGGAGCGGGCGGGCTGGGTCCGCCGGCCGCCCCGCCCCGCCGCCACCAAAGGGCGGGGCCATGTCCCTGCTACCTCCCCGCCACCGGCCTCCCACTCACTGGTCCGAGGGGTCGCAGCTGCGGTCCGAGAAGCCCAGAGTCACCTGTGGGGACAGGGATGAGCTGGGGCCGGGCGCTCTTGGCGAAGACCCGCCCCGCGGAACCCAAGCCGAGCGCTCGGCAACCCACCTGCGGCAGCGGCAGGAGCGGCAGCAGCAGTAGCAGGAGCCCGCGGGCGGCCGACAGCCCCGCGGACATGCTGGGCGCGGACCCGCAGAGCCAGCTAGGCAGCCCAGCGGCTTTATGGAGGCCCCGCCCCTCCCAGGCCCCGCCCAGGCCTAGTGACCCCGCCCCCACGTTCGCATCCAATGAGAGCCGCATCCTTTCAAGGCCCCTCCACCGCAGGCTCCGCCCCTCGGAGGCCGGGTCCCGCGACCGCGCCCCCAGCTCCGCGCCCGGAGGGACCGCCCACGCGGGGCCCGCCCCCTGGAAGTTCCGCTGGGCGGCCGGTTCCCTCCTGGTCGCCGATCCTACAGCCTCAGGGCTTGGGGGGCGGTCTCACCGTCGGCCGAGACGCACAGCCCTCAGCTGTCCTACGGTTGGGCTGGGAAGCTGTGGCCGGGGCGGGTGGCTGCCAGGACCCACGTGGCCAAACTGGGCACACACTGCGGTGCTCCGCGCAAAGGGCTGCGGCAGGCGAGCGTCTGCTGAGCCGCAGCCCCATTCAACGACGCGAAGTTTGCAGGCGCACGCAGGCCGGCCGGGACTGGCTCTCGGGGGTCGGAGCTCGGCTCCGGCCCTCGCTGCGTCCTAGGCTGCAGACCACTTTCTGGGAGCGTTTATGCCTTGAGAGCCGTGCTCAACCTGGGGACCGTGGCCTCTGTGGCTTCTGGGCCCGCCGTCCGTCCTGCCTGGGAACGCTGGGGGCTATTTCTCCCAGCAGGTACCGCTGCTCCCATCCCTCCGCCCACCATCGGGGATCAGGCTGAGGGAGGTGGTCAGCACCGTGAGCACCTTGTCCGGGGAGGGCGGGGGAGCAGCTCCCTGCTCTGGCTCTGGTGGCACCCAGCGCACACTCTGCACGCCTCTCTGCCTCTGGAAGGGAAGCGACCATCCTCTGGAGAGCAGGGCCACCTCTCACCCGGGGTCCCGGCTGCCTGACCCGCCAGGCACCTGCCGTGCAGTCTCCCGTCCCTGCCGGCCTCTGTCCCAGAGCTGTCCCTCACCTCCAGGCTTCGAGGCCGCCCCCATGGCCTTCCAGCTGGGCTCTCCTTCTCCCTCCTGCCTCCCCTGACTTCCAGACCCAGCACAGCAGTGGGAGAGAGGAGGATGGGCAGCGAGTTCAGTACCAGGGTGCCCAAGCAGGAGAGCCAGGCCAGGCGTTGGAAGACAGCGGCCTGCCCCTCCTGCTGGTCGCCCACCTGAGGTGGGGGGGCGGGAAAGGCCTGCAGGGAGAACCTGCTCCTGGGGCCAGGCAGGCCCACTGGACCCCAGCTTCTCTGCTTGCCGCCACTGGGTGGAGAGGTGGCTTGGACTCTAGCCCACCCCAGTGAGGGGTAGGAAGGAACCTGGGTCTGCCCACCCAGTCCTGCCAAAGATGTCCCCTAGGGTCATTGTCACTGGCTCAAGGTCAGGCTTCCAGGCCCCAAAGACAATGAGAAGCAGGGGACGGCAGGTGGCCGCAGGCTGGTGTCCGGAGTCTGGGCCCAGCCAAAGCTGCAGCCCTGTCCTGGTGGGTGCTGGGGCGGGTGGGCGCTGTCTACCCAGCCAGCCCTCACAAGGCAGGGGCTGGGGCTCAGGCACCATCGTGAGCTGCCAGGAGTGTCCCACGGGTCTGGGGTGGGGGAGGCTTCTGTCTCGAAGGGCCAGTTGTGCCTGAAGGCCCAGTTTGTGCCCAGTTCAGGAAAGGGGAGCTGGACGTGTGTGCTGGCCTCAGCCTGGGCCCTGGCCCGTGGGCCCTAGCGTCTGCCCACCCCTTGCTGAGGGTTGTCCGGAGCCCTGGGACTCCGGAGGAGCAGGGAAGGCTAAGGGCCCCTCTGAAGTTGCCTCCGCAGCCCTGCCCGCTGTCCCCCCGCCACCCCTCACGACGCAGGCACCGCCCTGAGGGAGGCCCCTCAGAGGCTCCCAGGCAGACCTCACTGGGTTATGCACTAATTTTTCTGGGGCAGGGAGGGGATGCCCCCAGCGCTGCACGCCCACCTCTCATTCCGCCCCCACCCGTGAATGACTTGTGGTCGCCCACACTACACGCCAGCATGCAGAGCACCCAGGGTGTTTATTGACATCTCTCGCCCACACCGGGCAGGTGCTGGTGGGGCTGGGGGCTCCGAGGGGCTCAGGCCGGAGCAGGCTACAGGAAGCTGCCGTGGCGGGGGCTGGGGGGCTCGGCCATGTGGTCACTCAGAGGGCTGACAGATCGAACCAGCCTAGCAGTGGGTGCCCGGGTCCCGGCCCATGGTGCCCTGGCCTGGCCTGCAGACTGGGGAGTGCTTCTGGGGGGGGGGGGCGGAGGATCTCAGGGGCTCCATGGAGAGGCTTCTGTGACTTCAGGGGCCAGTCAGCACCTGAGCTACGAAGAAGACCTTGTAGGTCTCCTTCACGTCCCCCCTGAGCTGCAGCAGGGCAGACACCTGGAGCGGGTGGTCCGGCTGCAACGGGAGGCGAGAGGGGGGAGGGAACGCTGAGCCAGCGGACAACAGCTCACCGGCCAGATCTGCGTCCCTCCGGCTGCTGCACTGCCCGCCTCCCCCGCCAGGGCCCGCCCTGCAGCCCCTCCCTGGGCAGTGCAGAGGGGCACCCTGCCGAGGCTTTGGCTTCCGCAGGGCTCCCAGGCACAGTCCGAAGCACCTACGTCGAAGTCAGCGGGTGGCACCCAGGAGATGCTGATAGTCTTGGTCTGGCCGCGCTCCACAATGCCCCTGGGGGGCTCGATGGTGAAGCCCCTGTGCTGCAGCGACGTGACGCTGTCCAGGCTGAACTCCACGGTCTGCGGGCGTGGGAACGGCTGGCAACCGGGGCCGGGCTCGGTCCCCGGAGGCGCTGGGTGCGAGCCCCACCCGCCCTCTCGGCCCACACCTAGGAGCGGCGAGGCTGTGTGGGCTGGGGCTGCCCAGGCGGGGCGGGGAGGGGGCGAGGTGCTGGGTGGGCTGGGACAATGCTGTGGCCACCTTCTTTGGGGACAGCTGAGTGGTCCGGATGCAGCCCACCAGCAGCTCCCGTGTGGCGGGTGGGGCTGGCGTGTCCGTGTCCAGCTGGATGTAGTCCAGGGTCACCAGGATGGGCTTTGGCTCCTCAGCTTCTGGTGATGGAGGGTCTGGTTGGGGACTGCTGGGGAAGGTGCAGCCAGCACAGGGGGCTGGGGACAGAAGGGAGCTGGTCCTCCGGAAGGCTCCGTTCAGCATGCCCCCCTCAGGGGGCTCACCCTCTCTGCGCTCTGGGTCACCGGCGGGGATTCCGGTCAAGGACTCCACAGGCACGTCCAGGGGGTCTCCGCCCTCCACGAACATCATGTGCTCTCGGGCCGCGCCCTTCAGGAGGATCTGCTGGGAGACTTTCTGGGACCCGGGGCACGGCGGCCTCGTCACGTGAGCTGTGCTGGGCTCCAGGAGGGGCACCTGGCCGCCACTCTCTCCCCTGCCGATGCCCCACCCGGCTCCGGCTCCGAGTCCCGTGCTCGGGCCCAGGGGGAGGGGGCGAGGCTGGGCTCCTGGCCTTGTGGCGGCCGGCGCACCTTCTCGAAGAGGATGACCTGCAGCAGGTCGGAGAAGTACAGGCTCTCGTGGTCCGGGCTGAACGTCACCGTGAAGTCCTGCGCCGCACCGGGGTCCAAGACGCCCTCCACCGGGGCCACGCTGAACACGCTCTGGCCACTGTGGTTCTGTGTGCCTGCAGGCCAGGGCAGGCTGGTCGCGACCCGCCCACCAGACCCCTGCCCCCCCCCCCCCGCAGTGTTCCCCGTCCCCCAGCTCACCCACAACGTCTGTCCTCTGGGCCGATGAGTGGAGAAACTGCGGCAGCTGCTGCCGATCCTCGCGCCTGGAGCTGGAGAGGCTTTCCAGCTGCATGGAGAACTTGATGGGCAGCGAGGAGCAGTTCTGCAGCTGCGGAGGCGCCGCGTCAGTGGGCCGCCCCTCGCGGCCAGGGCTGCGGCTGCGGCCGGCGGTCCCTGCGACCCCTCTCCAGTCCCCTGTGCCCTGCCCGAGCGGCCCTGCCTCAAGGTGGGCAGCTCACGGTGGCCTCCGTCTCCGCAGCTTCTCCCCAGCCGGCCACCCCTTCCCCCTGAGAGCAGCTCCGTCAGCAAACGCTTCCCGGAATCTGCCTTCTGGGCTCTGCTGCAGGACCTGCCGTCAGCCGGATGAGCTAGCCGGTGCCCTGCAGGGGACTTGACCCCCTCGGCCACTGTGCCCCCGGGACGCAGGAGGGCAGTGGGAGCTGGCGTGCGTGCCTGCAGAAGACCCTGCTCCCCACCGAGCAGTGGCTGCCTGAGCTCCTCCCCAACCCAGAGGGGGCCGCCCCGCAGAGACCCTGAAGGCAGGGTGGGCGAGGGGGCCCGAGGGTGCAGGAAGCGCAGCTGTGAGCCTGCTGGAGAGGGCGGGCAGCGGAGGTGGCAGCTGCTGGGGGGTGAGCCTCACACCTGCACTGGCTCTGACCCAGGCAGCGTGGCCCCCAGGGCGGAGCCGCCCCCCTACCCTGGAAGGCCAGAACAGACGCCAAGCCCCGAGGCGCGCTTCACCTGGAAGGTGGAGGAGACAGACTCTCTGGCTATCACGTAGCCCATGTTCAGGACGTCCCCTTCGATGGAGCATGTGATCATGGAGGCCACGCCGGTGCCCGAGAGCGTCAGGGAGAGCGTGCCTCTCTTGGTGATGACGTCCAGTGTCTCCTGGGCCTGCAGACGTCACGCGTGTTGGCGCGGGGCAGACTTGGGTCAGGCGCACGCAGGGCATGAGGGGGCTGAGACCGCCCTGACCGCCCCAGCCCCCTCCTTCAGCCGGAGATGACCAGGGCCCAGGGGGACTGGCGGGGCCCGAGCCCAGGGCAGGCGGGCGGGCGGAGCTGAGATGGGGCGCAGGGCAGCCGGGGCCTCACCAGCATGCTCTCATGGGGGGAGAAGGACAGCACCAGGACCTGGGTCTGCCCCGCGGGCAGCTTGCTGACTGGGTTCAGCAGGACAAAGGGGCCGTTGGGGTTCAGAACGGAGAAGTCCACCTGAGGCCCGAGTCAAGGAGAGGTGGGAGGGCTGGGCCGCTGCCCCTTGCGCAGCCCCCTCATCCCTACCAGCCCCCAGCTGTGGATACTGCCAGGTCCTCGAAGGTGACGTTCTGGATGGAGACCTTCTTTATGCCTCGGTGTCCTGAAACCGGTTGGGACTCAGGTCGCACCCTGTGCCCGAGTGGGCGGGGGGGCAGCCCGGCAGGCACTGGGGGTCCAGGTGCCTGTGGGTGGGGGCGTGGGCGCTGGGCCCGATGGAGACTCACCCACGGCGATGTCGCCGAAGCTGGAGACGGTTGTGCCTCTGTCAGAGGTCACTATGATGGACGGGGCCACTGCTGGACACCACAGCTCCAGGTACAGGGTGTTGTGGGGACTGCAGGGGCAGGGCGCGCTGACGGCACCCTGCCTGTGCCCCCAGCTCGACCCCTCACCCAGGCCCCACCCGGCCCAGCCCCTGGGCCCACACCCGCAGGCCCTGGGTCTGGGTTGACAGCAAGAGAGGGACTGACTTTTTGGCTGACCACATCCCACCTGGCCCAGAGCACTGCACCTGAAGCTCAGGGGTTCCATCCCCTTCCTGTCTTGGATGTCACCGCTGGCAACGACACAGGGGACCACAAACTTGTCAAACTTCCCTGGGAATGTCCTGGCCAAGGTGGCCTGGGCGACCTGGTACTCGTAACTGAAGAAAGCCAGCAAATTGCACCTGTGCCGGGGCCCCCACTCCGCACCCCCAGCCGCCTGGGCGGGGGACGCCCTGCCCGCCCTCTGTGGGCAGGCCCACCAGGCCACGTCTGCTCTCCTGAGCCTCAGGGGCCACACAGGGTCTGTCCCAGGGCTGCCTGACCAGCTGACGCCCCCCCCTTCCCAGATTCCTGGGGGAGATGCCCTCCCCTCCAGGGCCCTGGCCAGGCACCTAACCAGAGAGCTCTGCTCCCAGGGCCCCAGGCAAGGGTCTCTCAGGGTCCCAGGCAAGGGTCTTGGGCTGGCAGGGTGCTCAAGGTCATCTGAGCTCTTGGGGGTTCACTCTCTACCCAGGTGGGCCGGGGCTGTGGGAATTGGGTGGCAATATCTCCCCCAGCCCATGGAGGGAGGCTGTTCCCAGGGACCCTGGCTCCAGGGGAACAGAGGGGGGCATAGGCCCAGGAAGGGAACATGTGGGACCTCAAGGCAGCACCTGGATCCAGCTCTTTCTGACAGCCCAGTCCTAGGCCTCCAGGCTCATGGCTCAAAACATCCCTGGGCAGTCTGTGGGGTCCTGTGTCCCACTGGAGGGTGTGGGGGGTGGGTGCAGCCTTCTCTGCACCCACCTGAACTTGAGGTCCTGCTTCTGCATCTCCAGGGCGAGGGAGGTGGAGGCCCGAAAGAGCCGGTCTCGGTGCTGCGCCCGCTGCACGGACAGGGACTGTTTCCGCAGCTCCTTCTTGGGGGTGGGCACCTCCTTGCGGAACTGTGTGGCGAGAGGCCAGCTGTAGGGAGGCCTGGGGCTCGAGCCCCGGGGGCCTGGGTATGCAAGGCATGGGTTCCCAGACCACAGGTGGCTCCCTCAGGGAGATTGGCAGCAGGGGCTGGAGCAACGAAGACCAGGAACATTCCTTGGGAGAAGGTGCCCCAGTGCAGAGACCCCCAGGGGGCCTGGGCACCGACTCCAGGGTCCACCAGCATCAACAGGGAAACCAAGGCATGGAGGGTACAGGGGTGGCCAGACCCAGGTCTGAGTGAGCGCGCTCCAGGGGAGGAGCTGGGGTGCTGGGCAGGCGGCTCTGTGTGACCAGGAGCCTGCCTGCGCCACCTGCAGGGCCACCTGACCCTTGGGGCTGCCCTTGGGTGGGACCATCCTTCCTCTCAAGTCCGCGGTTTCAGCCCGAGGGCTGTCACAGGCTGTGCTGTGCTGCAGGACACCGGGCCTCCTGCCACGTCACCTGTTCTCCCTCTGCTGTCACCTGGGAAGGGGAAGGCCCACCTGCTCCCCAGCCTCCCTCTGGGCATCCACCCTGCCTGGTGACGCTCCCGAGAGAGAGGGGGGAGGGGCCTCCCGAGAAAATGTTTTAACCTCTGGGCACAGCCTGGGGGGGCAGGGGAGGGGGTGTTTGTCCTGGACCCTTTGTGCAGGAGTCCGGCAGCCCCCGCCCCGTGCCCCCCTCTCGGCGCCCCCGCTCACCAATTTCACCTCCCCGTCTTTGCTCAGGGCCTGGAAGGCTCGCTGGCGGATCACCTCGCTGGGCAGCACTGGCCGGAAGGCCACCTGGACCAGGCACCTCTGTGGGGAAAGGGCCCGAGGGCAGAGCTGGCCCCGTGGGCCCCCCGCCCACCTCCACACCCACTGCCCCTAGCTCCCCTCCACCCCCCACCAGAGGTCAGGCTGACAACCCTGGCGTGTGCCTCCATCTGTTCTTGAGGACTTCAGCTTAGCATGCCCCCTCCAGGAAGGCCTCCCTGACCACGCCCCCTGGAAGTGGGGCTGGGCTGCAGTACAGGATTACCAAACCCACTCTGCCCAAGCCAGTGGGGATCCAGGATGGAGGCCTGGATGGCCCAGGCCCCGCCCA
The DNA here is from genome assembly GCA_004027475.1 of Anoura caudifer. Taxonomy (NCBI): domain Eukaryota; kingdom Metazoa; phylum Chordata; class Mammalia; order Chiroptera; family Phyllostomidae; genus Anoura; species Anoura caudifer. The sequence continues at coordinate 7,865 of PVKU01010655.1, read as the reverse complement.
CTGCCCACAAAGCATGAGGGAAGAAGGAAACTTCGTTTTCAGCCTTGAGGTTTGGGGGTGAGCCCCTGTGGCCCACCCTGCCTCACACCTGACCAGCACAACAGCCTTTCCAAAGCTCCCTGTGGGCTGCAGTGCCCGGTGTGGCAGAGGGGCAGCATGCCTGCCAGGCGGGGCCATGGCCCGTGGGGACACGTGAGGGAGAGGGGAGGGGGACTGAAGGGGGGACAGAGACGGGGAGGGGGAGGGGTGGGGGAGGGGATGCGGAGGTGAGGCTGCCACAGCCCCTCTGGAGACATCCTGGGTGGTGCTTGATCCACTTAATGAGATGACTTTAAATGACCGCACCTGTGGGACCCGGTGGGGCCGCCATCCCCCCGCCCACCCGCCGGCTCTGTGTGCCCCTCATCATGTCCTCCCAGCAGGCCCCAGCGCTGCTGCTCCTCGCCCCGCCCCCAGGGCCCAGGGGGCAGGGTCCCCCTGCTCTGTGGGGAGAAGCAGAGTGCGGGGGATGGAGCGGGGGGCCCTGGATACCACCAGCGGACAGACGCCCTGCGCTCCTGGTGACCAGGTCTCCGCGTCCACCTGCATGGAGGTCCAAGGACTGCCCACCGCCCGAGGGCTCGGCCGCCCGTGCAGGCCAGGCGCTTGCACAGACAGCGTGGGTGCCCCCTCCTCGGGCGGGGCTGGGCCTCTTCCCTGGCCCGAGGCCCCCGGTCTGCCTGCTCTCAGGAGGCACCAGCGCACCTGCGGGGCCCGCACCCACCTTTCCCGGCAGCACGGTCCCCACTGAGGGCGAGATGGTGACGGGCGAGCCCGGGGGCAGCAGGAACTCGAAGGACGTGGGCCCCACGGGGCAGGTGTCCCCGGAGCCGATGCGGGGCACAGAGTGCGTCAGCGAGTTCATGCTCAGGTGAGAGTTGATGACGTACAGGGTGGCCACGGACGTGTCGTACAAGGAAGTGGCTGCAAACTTGATCTGGTGGTGGGACAGCTCCAGGGGCGGGTGGACACCCACAGCCCGGCACGTCAGCTTGAAGCGCCTGGGAGTGACCAGCGTGGGCAGGCTCAGCGGGGGGCGCCTGGCTGCAGGGCGTGCAGAGAAGGCCGCCCCCGCCGCCGCCACCCGCCGTGTGTGGGGTGCGCAGGACAACCACGGCAGCTGTCGTCGCTAAAGCGAGGGAGCGAGCACACACCAAAAACCCCACGCACCCCTGGGTGAGGCTGAAGAACGGAAAACAGACAGATCGCCCTGGCGTCCGAGCGCAGGAGTGTGTGAACCCCTCACAAAGGGGGACGGGGGCTGGGCGCTGGCGCCGCAGGGCACGGACGGGCCCTCCGCCGCTCCTGTCCCCACGACGCCCCCCGGGACTGCGTCCTGTCCCACGTCAAGCTCCGCGCTGTCCAGGACAGCGCCCGCTGACCTGTCGAGCTCGTCTCCAGCCAGAATGTGCTGACATGTTGAAATGTTTCAAAAACCCTCACCGAAGGCTGAGTTTATTGATTTGAGGGGAGAAACGTTGAAGGGGAGACAGTCAGGGCCAGCCTCCTGCACGCGCCCCAGCTGAGGACCGGACGCGCCAGCCGGGTCTGGGCCCCGACTGGGAGTCAAGCCCACAGCCCTCTGGCGTACGGGACGATGCTCCGACCCACCGAGCCACCGGGCCAGGGCTCAGCGCCCACTTGCGTGTCCCGGGGCCGCAGGCTCCAACACCGTGGAGGTTCTTCTCACTAAGCGGAGAGCAGAGATGAGGTGCAGCAAACTGCTGCGCTGGGCAAGCCACCGCTTCCAGGAAGGCGGCCGGCGCTGTGGCTCCGCAGGTGGTTTGGGTCTCTGTGACCAACGTGGTGGGGCCTCTTGGCCAGGCTTCGTCCCTGGGGCGGGGGCGGGGATGGGGACGGGGACGCTCCCCAGTGCCACTCAGCCCCGCGAACTCTTCTTCACGTGCCGAAGGCTCGTGTGCGTCCAGCCCTGCTCTGTATTTTGGAGAGTCCACCTCTGGCACCGCACGCAGGTCCTCCGCCGTTTTGTTCCTGGGAAGAACCGAGGCCCCGCCGGCCGGGCCGGGGGTCACAACGTGGGGTCCAGCTGCCCTCCCTGCGGCCCAGGGGCAGCGGGAGTCGACTACACAGGGCCTTGAGAAAGGGCTGGGCCGACCGCTGGCTGCCATCCAGGACACGCTGGCAACACCATGTTTGCTGATGAGAAGTTTCTACTGCAGCGAGTGTTAAAAGGGCTTCTTCCCCCAAAACCACGGCAGAGGTAAGAGTTACTCGTTCAGTGCGGTGATATGTTCCACTCAACCTCAGAGGCAAAGCCGGCGTGTCCGTCCTCCCTGGTCAGCCCACCTGCGGCCTCGCCCTCCTGTTCACGTGGGCAGGCGGCCAACGGCTGACGACCTCGGCCCTGAGGCCTCCAGGACCCACAGGCTCCGCTCAGAAACGGCCCGGCTGGCCCGAGCCCCGCTGCTGCCCCCCTGCGCCGCTGCCCCACGCCGCCCCCTGCCCCCTGCCGAGGGCAGCTGCCAGCTCTTCCTTCCTTCTGCCCTTGGGAAGGCGTGTGCCCGCCCCCTGCGTTGCCCACCGTGGAGAGCTTTGCACCTTTGGGCTCGGTCTCCTTGGTGATTGTGCAGCCCTCAGATCTGTCTGTTTTCTCCTCTGGTAGGTTGTGTTTGTCCAGAAAAGTGTTGGTTTCACCCGGACTGTCATGCTGACAGGTGTGCAGCCATTCACGACGCACCCTGGCCCCACCCCCCGTGTCTGTGGGTCCGGAGGGACGTGTCCCGGGCACTGGTGACTTGTGATTCCTCTCTTTTATCTTTTTTTTTTTTGTTTTTGTTAGAGCACGACTTACATATTTCAATGGACAAAATTAGTATCATTTACGGTATCTTAACATAAATTGCCTTTGCATGGGAGCTTCCTTTCCAGCACTTTGAGGTCCGCAAGACGTATCTAGGAAATTCACGGCTCTGGAAAATGAAGCTTAAATCGAAGGGGGAGAGCGTGGGCCTCCGGTTTTCCTTCGATTAATTGCTGTGACGCTGTCTTTCGGGGGCTGCAGGAGTTGCGCATTTTCCCTGGACGGCAACAGGCGACAGGCGCGGGAGCTCCGGCAGGACGGCCCCGCTGCTCGGGGACTTCCGCCCTTGGCTGGCGCCGGGGCCCACCACACCGTCGGGACTGTTTCTTCCATTCCTGCTAATTTCCGTCACAAATCTTACAAAGGCGGTGCCTCTGGGTATTTAGGTCCCCACTCCACTCTGTATATTCGGTTTCCATAAAATTTCCGAGCCCGTGGTGGCCGCTGTCTTGCGTCTCTGTGGCTGGAAGGCCGGCCCCTTTCCCCTCTTTTATCTGGATTGGTCTTGTTAGGAAGAATAAATTTACTAACTTTTGCAGAGAAAGACTTTTAGTTTCGTTGTTTTCCTGTAGAAGACTTGATTTTTGTTTCACTGATTTCCACTCGTTATTATGTCTTTCCCTCTAATTTCTTTGGGTTTAATTTGCTTTTCCTAGTTGTTTTTTGGAAAGATTTTATTTGTAATATTTATTTTCAGAGAGAGGGGAAGGGCCTGCCTGGTGGGGCTCAGCGGGTTGGGTGTCCTCCCACCGACGGAAAGGTTGTGGGTTCGCTTCCGGCCAGGGCACACACGGGGCTGCAGGCCAGGCCCCTGGTTGGGGGTGTGCGAGAGGCACGTTCATAGGCCGCCCCCCACACCCACACGTGCCCACCTGGGGACTGAACCCGCAACCAACATCTGGCGACCCTTTGCTTTGCGGGAGGGTGCCAACCGACGGAGCCACACCGGTCGGGGCCCAACTTCTGAAAGAAAAGTCTGGATGACCGATTTTCAAACTCTCTTCTTTGTCTGCATTTGGAGCTAGGAATTTCCGACTGAGCACCGCTTTTGGTGAAGTCCAGGTCTCAAACTTAACACATCCACGCCGAGCCCGCAGATGTGCCGACATGGACCAATCAAAATACCGAGTTGGGGGCAACATAAAAACACAATGGAGACCGGTACGCGGGGCAGGACACCGGCGAGGGGGCGTGGCCCTGGTGTTAGCCCCTTAGTCCCCATCCTGGAAGCCCCTCCGCCGGCCCTGGCGGCCGGGAAGGGTGCAGCGAGCGGAGCGGAGCCCCCGGGAGACCGCGCTGTTCAGCACTTCACGCACATGCCCTGAAGAGGGCGCTCGAGAGCCACCGAGCGAGGGAAGGGCCGCACACGGGCCCCGCCCCCAAGTTCAGAACCGACGCCCAGGGGAGCCAAGGAACAAGATCAAAGCCAAACAGTCATTAGTAGAGTTTTTAGAATGTGCAGCAAATCGGCTATGTTCGGATAACGCCACCTGCAGGAGCGGCTGCGCGAAGAGGGGCCGCAGGAGGCCCGCCGTGGCACAGTGACCCACGGAGGGCGGGGAGAGGACGTGCGACCCCCGCAGATGGAGGGGCCGGCGCAGCAGGACCCCAGCCCACGGGTGGCGGGGGGCGCGTGAGACGGAGACGCGTTCTGCTCATAGCGGGGGGGGGGGGGGGGGGCAAGCATCAAAGGCCCAGGGAATGTTCCAGAGGTAAAAAAAAAAAAAATTGAAATGCACTGTGGGCCTCGGAAAATCCACCCGGGGCAATCAACACCAAAGCGTGTTTTCACCAAGTTGTGGGGTTTTAAATGGGAAGAAACAGACGCTCAGGCACCCGGGGGGGACACTGGGGACTCACCCGCAACCTAGGTACATGCCCTGGCCAGGAAGTGAACCACGACCTTTAGGTGCGCAGAACGGGCTCCCATCAGCCAGGCGGCACAGCCAGGGTCTCACCCACAAGGCGGTGGGGAGTTAACAGTCTAAAGGCTGCAGGCGAACTGTCAGTGGCGTGAGGAGTGAGGAGCGTGGTCCCTGCCACAGTCCTACAGGTCTTTTCAACAATGACGCCTCCCAACCTGGGGGTGAAAACCGGCCAAGAAGGAACACTGGCCCGCGTGCCTGGGGGGCAGGGCCTGGACTGTGGGCGGCGGGGCCCACCCAACCCCAGCTGGGACCCAACCCCAGCTGGGACCCAACGGCAGATCCTGGAGGGGGGGGGCGGGACGAGAGGACGGGGAGAGGGGCTGGGGCAGGGCGCTCCTGGGCAGTCCTCGCCGGGCCAGCAGTCCCAGGCAGCCCCTGAGCTGGTCCCTGAACACAGGCCACCCTCCGTGTCCTGTGCGACCCTCCCCAGCTGTGGAAATGGGGGCTGGGAGGCTCCGGGTGGGGCCCTGTCACACAGCGCATCCGGGCAGCAGGGCTCATGCCCTGGTCCCCCCCCAGTGCAGAGCACACACTGCACACTACATGCATGCTCACTCCTGCCCACGTGTGCACGCACCACATGCCCACACACATGCATGTCCGCACATGACCACGCACATGTTCATGCGAACCTACAAGTGTCTGTGTGCGCTCACGCACACACATTGCACACCCACACACATGCACACTCAAATGAGCCCTCACAAATACCCATACGTGTACACCGTGAACTTACACACATCCACATATGCATGCTGATGTGAACTCATGTATGTCCACAACTGCACACACACACATGCACACACCATATGCACACACACTCAAACGTGTCCACACATATTCAAACTCACACTGACCCACTTGTGTGCATTCATATGAACGCATGTGTCCTTGCACAAATGTTCATGTTAACCCACACATGCCCACACACATGCACACACCACACACATGTACACTCAAACATACTTGCCCACACATACAAATGCAAATGAACTCACACCCACCCACACATGCGCGCTAATATGCATGCACACACTGCTCACAGGTGCACACCTGCACTTGCTCTCACACACAGGGCTGAGTGGCCCTGCCTGCAAGGTCCTCGGGCCCCAGGCATCAGCGCCGGATCTGAGGAGCCCACAGGCCTCTGGCTGCGCCTCCCCCCCCACCCCCGCCCCCGCCCTGGGCTCACCGGCCGATCTCTGACTTGCAGATGAGCTCGAAGCTGTACTCCTTGGCTTTGGCGGGCTGGAAAATCACATCGAGCTCCAGCGTCTCCAGCGGCAGGATGGTGCCGAACCCGTCGTTGGGCTGGATGTCCACGCACTGCGCCCAGAGAGCCGGCGATGCCGGGGTGAGGCCCGGCGAGCGGCCGCGGGCATCGTGGGGGCCGGGCAGACACACACATGGCTGGGCTGTGACCGAGTGCAGCGGCGTGCACGCAGGTGTGTTCAGTGTGTGAGCACGTCGGACCCCGTGAGCCCTTGTGCGCGCGTGTCCGTGTTAATGCGTGTCTGTGCCTGCAGGTGTGCACCTGAGTATCTCCATGCACATCTGTGTCTACACATGAGTGTGTGCCTGTGCCTGAGGCACACATGCAGGTGTCAGTGTCTGTGTGTGCGTGAGCACACATGTGTATTGAGAGTGGGTGGCGGGGCCTGCAGTGGGGTGGCCGGGCAGGTGAGAGTGCTGGCCGGAGCCTGGAGTCCTGTGGGAGCAGCAGGCTGGAGAGGAGGGGAGAGGGGAGGGAGCAGAGGGGGCGGAGGGGGGCGGAGGCAGCGATGGGGGGGTGTAGGGGGCAGCAGGGAGGAAGAGAGGGACAGGCCGAGGGAGGGAGCCAGGCAGAGGTGTCTGGAGGTGGACATGGAGTGCAGGAGGGTCAGCAGCTGCCTGGACCAGAGCTTCCTACCAGCCCCCCGCGCCCGCCCCCTCACCCACCCTCTCACCCTGCCGACCCGAGGCACCTTGGGGAGCCCCACGAACCCAAACTCCTGGGGCAGCAGGGAGTGGTTGTGGAGGCTGACAGAGGTCCTGATGGCCTCGTAGATGGTGCAGTGGCCGAAGTCCACCTCCGGGGGGCTCAGCTCCAAGTCCGAGGTGGTGACCACGGCGTGGACAGTGAACTCCACCGGTCTGACCTGGAGAGCGAAGGGCGAGCACATCCGGAAATGAGGAAGGCACAGCATCGCTGCGGCCCAAGGCACGCCTTTCCTCGGACACGATCTCTGAACGAGCCCACTCTCCTGTCACCCCGGACTTGGGGGGGGGCGCGGGAGCCGCTGGCACAGAGAGGAGCCGAAGGGGCAGCGCGGGCGAGTGTGCATGTGTGCTGGACCGCACGGCACACGCGTTGTGGGCTGAGTGTGCGAGAGGACTGACTGTGCGAGTGCACGTGAGCGGGTGTGCCGGTGAGCGAGCGGCACAGAGTCTGGGTGCAGGGGACAGCCCGGTGGGTCCGGGACAGCGCTCAGACCCTCTCTGACCCGGAGCCGCCCCACCCCCGTCCCAGCCGGGCAGGCGCTGCCGGGACAGGTGGCCAACGTGCAGGCCCGGCCACCGGAAACCAACCAGGGGCCTCGCTGGGGTGCAGAGCCCGACGCCCAGCGCACCCCCTGCTCCCCAAGAGCACCAGCACTCCCCGGGGGCCCCCGCAGACCTGGTCGGCCACCCATATTGTCATCGGGGCCTCCAGAACTCTGCTCTCTCTGTCGAAGTACTTGCCGGCATCTTCGGGGAGGGAGAGTCTAGAAGAGACCACATGCACGCACATGTGTAGTTTTCTCATTTATGCTGTGCAGAACGGCTGTGCGACTGACCTGGGTGGTGCTTTCGAAACACACAATTCGTCCTGGCCGGGTGGCTCAGTTGGTTAGAGCATTGTCCGAGCACTCCAAGGTTGCAGGTTCGGTCCCCGGTCGGGGCATGTACAAGAATCGACCAGTGAACGCACCAACGAATGGAACCACAGACTGACATTTCTCCCCACCACCACCTTCCTCTTTCTCTCTCAAATCAACGAACGACAAGCCTACACCAAGGCTGCGGCACACTCCTGGCCCCAGCGCCCCGCTCTCCCC